>SJYA01002408.1:341630-545331 GCA_006410615.1 Neotragus moschatus
TCACTGTTTTCAATGTGTCACTATGTGACCCTCAAAAGTATAGCGAATTAAAAATTCAAAATAGATACACAGATAAAGATAAAATGCCCATTTTTCTAGTAATAAAGCAAAGGAAAATTACTAGCTTCACCTTGTAAGTGTTCATGAAGGAAAAATTTATCTTCTGTTTTCTCAAGTCACATTTTATTAGTGTAAAAATATTGACAAAAGGAAAACATTACTTCAACATGAATATACTTTAAATGTTTATTATCTCTTTATTAATCTAAGGTAACAAACACATACAAAGAGATGTGCGTAATAATGTTACATGGCTGTGTACAATAGTCAACCTGTGAAAGCCAAAATCCCAGAGGATATATGCCTTATACACTTAGGTGGTTTATGTATTTTATTCAGAGGAGGTAGCTTAATTTTTGAAGGAACCAGAAATTAGTTTCCCCACTTTGAACCTAGTCCAAGTGGTGCATGAGTCATGATCAAATGTTTTCATAACCTACTAGACATTCAGTGATCTTTGAGACTTGAGCCGATGGTCTTCCATCATTCTTTGGTGGGCAGGTGTCACCACCATTAATTAGGCTTATGCTTAAAATCTGCTGGGGGTGTGGTTGGGCAGAAATCAAGGAAGTCTGGAGACTAAACAGCCATTCATAGCCTATGGTGGTCCTCCCCAGGTTGGCACAGAGGCTCCTGGCCAAGGCCACCTGGTAAATGTAGAATGTCCTGTCAAACAAAGAGGGAGTTTCATTTATACCTCATTTCATTGATACTTCATAGAGCTCTCAGTCTGGATCATCTACCAGTACTCAGTAGGCAGGGCCAAATTTAAAAAATATAGGTGCTTTGATGAATAGGCCTTTATTTTGAAAAACTCAGTTATATAAGTACTGTAACTGACATATCACACAATTCATTGTAATGCATTCTGTTTAAAAATCTATTAACCACAGATCAGAAGAATCCTAGAATAAATAGATAATCAGGGAAATGTGCTTTATATGTAACTGGGTTATACTACAGATTCAGTTCTGGAAATAAACTGTAAAAAAAAATTATTAAAATAATAATGGGCTCCAATCATAAAGAAATTTACAATTTATCAAATGACTTCACCTATGACAAGATGTGGCGAATTTTAATTCTAGTAAAAACTTTGTCTGAGTACACACAGGGAGTATAGGAATGAGTCAGGACATACTATTAACATAAGCTTAAGTCCAGTGTTAGATCCACTATACTACATATGCCTAAAAGTAGTAACAAGAATAGTGATAACAGCTGCCATTTTTAGTGAGCACCTACTAAGCATGAGGCATTATATTATGCACTTTATACTTCTGTATCTAAGCTCAAAATATTTAATTATACTTAAATATCTAGCAAAAGCTATCTATGTTGAATCCTTTGATTAAAACAATGATGTATCAGTCTTATAAGTTAAAATCTCCATGTTTTGCTCTTTTTACTGGAGCATAACACTATTAAATACATATATATAATATTTTATGTATATAAAATGTATACATATTATTTACATATAAAAGTTTATAAGTATTCATGTGAAACTAGGAAATAAGTAATTTCCTATTGTGCAAACGACAGTACTACCTTATTCTACACAAAGGTTAAAGTAAGATGTAGTCCAACAAAGATACTTTTAAGTTTTAGAATTTAAATTATATTAATCAAGATGATATAAAAGTAAAAGTTTCTTTTCTCAGTTATACCACTGACTTTTCAACTGGTAAAGAGTTACATGTGCCCAGGACCACATTCTATAGACAAGAGTATCTTTTAGAAAATTGAAGTTTATTCATTTATATATTGAATTAAAGATAATTTAGATTGAAATATTTAGATATATTGCACAATACCTGCCCTTATCAGGTATCTTGTCAGTAAGATCATCAATCTTTTAACTGTGTATATAAATCATGGTACTGTGCACATGGACTGTACACACAGTGGTTTCCTGTCCCTTTGGCAAGATATGTTTACTGTGTATACTCACTGTTTCCCAAGCATACAAGGGATCATCTGCTGTTACTATAATTTCCCCATTCATGACATGAGGATAACAATATAATTAACTGTCTCAGAGTTAAATGATACAGTGAATATAAACAAATAAATACCTAATAAATAGGAAATATCCAATAAATATTATGTTTGTTTAAATACAATGTCAACTATATTTCAATGAAAAATAAAGTTCACGTGTATATCTCATATATATTCATATATCTCATCAGTAACTATATATATGAAATTAGCTACAGGGACAGTATTATAGATTAAGGACTGATCATTTTACTAAATTCAAAAGAGATTCGTGCAAGATCAATATTTAAAACTAAAATTTTTCTTGGTCATCATTTTTATCTTATTCTTTACCCTGAGTATCAGAAGAAAAAAAAAATGCTTGGTTTAAAAGTGAAAGTGAACAAACATTTCCCCTGCACGAGCACATACCTGCTGGTATGCCATTTAGTGAAAACCGTCACAGTTACTCTATGTTTATGTTTAGTCGCTCAGTCATGGCCGACTCTTTGCAACCCCATGGACTACATAGCTCACCAGGCTCCTCTGTCCAAGGGGATGCCCCAGACAAAAATACTGGAGTGGGTTGCCATGCCCTCCTTCAGGGGATCTTCTCTACCCAGGGATCAAACCCAGGTCTCCTGCAGCGCAGGCAGATTCTTTACCCTCTGAGCCACCAGAGAAGCCCCGCAATTGCCCTAAAAGGTTCTATTTAATAAGTATTTATTGAAAGTTTGCTGTGTCAAAGAAGAAAGATACACAAAAGTGAGATCAGATAGACAGTAGCCATCTTTAAGGATGTTATATTCTAGTGAGAAGAATAAGAAACACACAAGAAAAGATAATGAGAATTAACCAGAATCAAATATTTGATTTCCTTGAGTTCTTCTAAAAAGAAAAGGGAATATACTTTAAGTTGAAATAAATACATTAAGATGAACATATCAGCAATGGTAATCCTCTAAATCATATAGTTGTCATTAAAAAAAAGTCAACCCCAAATCCATTCATAGTGGTTTCAAATGGCATTATTTGGTCACAAAATCAACTCAGAGGAATAAAGAGGAATGTACAGAAATAAAGTCAAGGAACAGGTGGTATCTCTTCATTCTCAATGACTTATTTCAGCACAGTTAATAGTAATGGTCCTTGTTCTTCGCAGAACATTTTCCATTCTGATATTTTTCATTCAATACATAAGTGTTCAAATGTGCACTGAAAGGCAGAGTTAAAGTTTCTAGCTTCAAGTACAATACCTAAGGAGAATCTCAAAATCATTAGCCTACATAAATATTCTTCTTCCTCATTTCCCATCCCAACCTCTCTCTACTTCTGACAACACACACTCACACACACACACACCCCTGACACCTGAATCAGTCGCTGTGATACACAAAAACCTGATTGTACAGTCAGTACTTTTAAGGTCACTTTTAGTTTAACCTAAACCAGAACATCATTACTGATAAACTACACATGCTAAAGAAGCAGAGAAAATAATATGATACAGATTTCTGAATATCCTTTTAGCTCAAAAATCTTATCATGCAATAATTAGTGACATACTAAACATCCAAATAAAGAGACCTGCTGTATAGATCTATAAACTGGATATCAGTGTCACAGATGCCAAAACACAGAAAGATTAGCTCTCCGCTCCACCCCCGCTGAGGAAGTTCCCTGGAGGATGAAAGAGCCCTGGAACAAAGTGAGATGCTTTAGCTGATCAGGCCCTATTTGGTCACTTTCATCTTTGCGATGCATGGAAAAGGAGCCCCCCTTTCTGCCAGCTCTTGGCACTCTGACCATGGAGAGACATAAAGGGAGGCAAGGCAAGGCCAGCACAAAAAGGGAAGTGGTTAAAGGCAGCAGCCCATTCCGAAGAAACAAAGATGCTGGCAGGAGTGTTAACAACGAAGATGCTTGTGCCTCCATGGTAAATAGAATGGCAATGGCCTAATAATAAACCTGAAAGACACAAGTGAGGATGGCTGCATGCAAAGTGGGGGGAAACCTTCCAATTACTGCTTTAGACAGCCCTATTAATCCTTAGGAGCACTCCCGACAAAAAGTCTATTCAATTTTCCCTCAATGTGTTCTGTCTAATGGGAGCGGTATTATGTCTGACACTGAGGGTAATTACCTCATGAGAATTTCACATACAGAGAAGTAAAGTCTTTCAATTTTCTGCAGGTGTCTTGGACACATTCTGCATAATTCTTTGCCCCCAAATTAGGTGCACATTCCTCTTCTGCCAAGCTGCTTTCATATTGGGTTGGTATGCATTTGAGGGCTGAGTAATAGTCATTTATCTCATCCCTTATGGAAAGCAGCACCTAGCATATTCTCCCTTCATTACATCACAAGTGCTGTTCATATCTTCAGCAAGGCTGAGAAATGTATGTATACATGTATACATGCATATATATATATATATATGATTGTGTGTGTGTGTGTGTGTGTGTGTGTGTGTATACACACACATACATATAAATCTGGTCATAGCATTCCCTTTGGGTCACAACCATTAGCAGCAGATAGTTAGGAACCTTTCTATACACACAGTTATGAGAGCGCCAACAAGACCATAACCCTGCAGGGAAGCACTTAACTGTTTACTCCTGCCAGTTTTTAAAACTTGGAAACAACTGAAATTGAACAGGAAAGAGGATAAATGGAAAAATCAGTATTTAGGGCTTCTTTGTTTCCTGAAATAATTACACATGTAGCATGTCTTATTGATTTATTCTAAAGACTCTTCAGTCAAACACAAATGGATTACTTTTCTCTTTGCAGAATTATACAAAGCAGTTTTATTATTTTAGCATCACCTGACAGCAGAGATATGACAAAAGGAATGTTTAATATAACAGCTTAGTGAAATAAGTACCAGAAAGAAAAAAAAAAAAAGCCTTTTTTAAAAAAATTGTTTTCTAGTAGTGGAGCAGTGAAGTATATAGAAATAGGCTGTTGCTAAGTCACTTCAGTCGTGTCCGACTCTATGCGACCCCACAGATGGCAGTCCACCAGGCTCCCCGGTCCCTGGGATTCTCCAGGGAAGAATACTGGAGTGGGTTGCCATTTCCTTCTCCAGTGCATGAAAGTGAAAAGTGAAAGAGAAGTCTCTCAGCTACAGTGAGGCTAACCACTTCACGGAAAAATGATTAAACATTTCTTGAAGTTGATGGCTCTAATGCCACTGAGGCATTCTTATAAAGTAATTTTCTGCTCATAAGTAAACCACATGAATAAGACCATACCATTTGCTATAATATATGTTGTTTATGATTCTGTGTTTTCTTTAAAGTCCTCATAATTAACTAGGAAAAAATAGCACTTAAGCATCAAAATATGGCTCATGGAAAACAAGTTGGCTGAATCCTTTTATTTCTAAATTGCTTTCACCCTAAAATATAATGACTTTACATTTCAGAAGCTACACCTGCATGGGGCAATCAGATTGCTGTCCAAAGTACGCCTTCCACCAGCACTATTTGCTGTTCAGGGTTGCTCAAACCAGTTTCTGATATTTCTTTTTTACCCAAGTGCCTTAAACACTGTAGAACATTTTGATTGTTCCCAGGTCCCAGGAAGCCTGACTGAGTCTAACAAGAACATTTTTATTACAATTAGACTTCGGCAAAATTTAGAATCTCCTAGGGAACAAGTTATGTTTAATTTTCATTTTTAATGTAGGACATAAAACTTTAATAAGTAATGCCTTAGAAGAGTTGTCTTCTCAAAACCCAAGGCATCCTTCCAGAGAGAGAAGACTAAGGACGTGCTCATGCACTTCTTGCTCCCCACTCACCCTGAGAATCCCAGGACATGCCGTCAGTGCTTCTGCTAAGTTCAAAGGACATGCTATCCTTGGCTTCCATTATTTTCCAATTTGCTCAATCAGGCTAAGACATCTATCAAGGCTTCAAGTCTTAAACTTACTGGCATTCTTTACAATTTTCTCAAGTCTCCTGAGGCTGAAGATACTGAAAATTGACTTGGAAACATCCATAACGAAATGCATACAATACTTTGGCTAACATATAAGTTAATGTGAAGTATAGACTTGAAATGCCCAGCTAACTGTGTAGATTGCTCTTATTCCTTGAAAATGTCACCGGCAAAGGTGAAGAAGCTATCAGTTATCTCTATACCTCTTTGCTTAGAAGAAGATAGCACCAATGTATTACACTTCTCTTTTATAGAAAATGTTGAAGGAAAATCTTGGTTTTTGTGTGTGCTAAGTTGCTTCAGTCATGTCCAACCCTTTGCAACACTATAGACCATAGCCTTCCACGCTCCTCTGTCCATGGAATTCTCCAGGCAAGAATACTAGAGTGGGTTGGAGCCGGTTGCCATGCCCTCCTCCAGAGGATCTTCTTGACCCAGAGATTAAACTCACATCTCTTGTGTCTCCTGCACTGGCAGGCAGGTTCTTTACCACTTCTGCCATCTGGGAACCCCAGCTTCTTCATGTAAAATGGTTCTTTATGAAACGTTTGTGTGTAAGTTTCAAACTTCCCTGTGAATTTGTCATGCCATCAAATATTATAATATCATATAATTTTCCCGTATATTATTAAAAAGACATTGATTTCCAAATTAGGTCAGGTTAGTAAACACTATCTGAGTTGTACCTAAATCTGAAAGATGATTCAACACAAAATTTTAAAGTAGTATAATTTTCCCTAATACCCATAATGCTCACTGTTTTTGCATAAGAGGTTTTCCAAAACCCCCAGCAATTCAGAACAGACTCAGGAAACAGCATTACTTCTTACTTAAGAATTAGTTCCAAACTAATACAGATGATGAAACAAGAAAGCATACATGGGAAATAAAATGTGAAACAGATGGCAGGAAGCTCTATGTGAGGAATTATATATGCATAGATGATCCAGCTGAAGAAAATTATTCTGGTATAAACACTAGGCCCATTCAAGAGATGGTCAAGAATAAGGATGCAGTGAAATAGTCTGACCAATAACTGGACAACATGATGCAATAAATACATTTAAAGTATACTTTTTGTGATGCAACTCACATTCATTAAGATATTCAAAGCAAGAAATGAAACAGAACAGGTATTATTCATCCTTATTTGCATATGGTAATTCCCATAAAAATGAATCAAGTGGGGCATGCGTTCAAAGCCTGCATGGACTCCCATATGATACAAGAAAAAGCATTATGGCAGCATTATACCATCCATGGGTTTATGACAACAGGATGAAAGGCTGAATGAAGGTTCAGAATATGTATGCAGAGTATATCANTATGGTAATTCCCATAAAAATGAATCAAGTGGGGCATGCGTTCAAAGCCTGCATGGACTCCCATATGATACAAGAAAAAGCATTATGGCAGCATTATACCATCCATGGGTTTATGACAACAGGATGAAAGGCTGAATGAAGGTTCAGAATATGTATGCAGAGTATATCAAAGAAGGCATTTATTCACACTCAGATTATTTTCATACATCTCAACTGATTTATTTTTAGTGTCTGAGGTCTAATGTGTTCTGAAAACTGTGGACAATCTCCATTATTTTTACTTGTGATCCTTATGGCAACTGTATACACTTTGCATTTCATAAGGACTTAAACAACACCATGTATTAGGATCTCAAAATTGAAATTAAGAAATTTCAACAGTTCACAAGAAATCATATTTCAGGGCCAACAGAGACAGATTTAGGCAACACACTATTGACACTTCCATTTCTCATTCTTTTCAATGTAGCACAATGACGACTTTCACAAAGTATGTGGGGACTATTGGCTTTAGCCACACGTTTTAAAAACATTAAGACAGAAGTAAAATAACCCCTTGCCAGTTTTTTTTTTTTTAATTTTAATTTTGTATTAAAAACTAGATGAGAATGAAAGGACAGGAGAATTTCACTTTAGTGCTAGCCACTACTCTGCTGCTGCTGCTGCTAAGTCGCTTCAGTCATGTCCGACTCTGTAGACAGCAGCCCACTAGGCTCCTCTGTCTCTGGGATTCTCCAGGCAAGAACACTGGAGTGGGTTGCCGTTTCCTTCTCCAATGCATGAAAGTGAAAAGCGAAAGTGAAGTTGCTCAGTCGTGCCCGACTCTTAGCGACTCCATGGACTGCAGCCTACCAGGCTCCTCCATCCATGGGATTTTCCAGGCAAGAGTAGTGGAGTGGGGTGCCATTGCCTTCTCCGAACCACTACTCTAGTGGTTCCTTTAATCTTCAGAATCCTCTAGAATTGCTTACTGTTACTTCTCCCCATTTTATAGATAAGCAGGTTAAATAAGCTTGCCATAGTCACTGAGTCAAGTAACAGATCTAGAATCCAACCCTAGCCCCAAAATACACTCATAGAATTGTTACACTGCATTGTTTTTCTAAACCTAACACAGCCCTAAACATACTTTAATTCCTAACCTAATTTGGGAAGGCACTGCTGACTAGCCATAAGGGAATCTAAGACTGTAGCTTCCTACTGAAGTATTCTTTGTCTTGAAATATTTTATTCATCTATTATTTTCCATTGTCTACAAATAATATCTCTTCCAAAACATTTCCTTTACTGGACCGAAATGAATAAAATAGATCCCAATTACCTGCAGTGCTATTCTCTCTAAATTTATACACACAACTGAATGAATGAACGAATGATGTGCATGTGTGTGTGTGTATGTGTGTGTCGGTGTGTGTATATGCGTATGGTATTTACTTCCCCATCTAGAATCAATAATAATTGCTTTGAGACAAAATAATCTTGTACTTAATTCCTCTACCATAGCTACACTGCAAGTTTATAATCTTTTAAGGCAGTATCTTATAAAGTCATCTTATTACCAGATATTACATTTAACTTCTTGATGTCCAATGCGTATTGCTTTTCTTTACATACATTTCAAAATTTTAAAACCAGTATCCCATTACTCAGTCAAAATATCAAATTGAAAGGTAGAAACGTTTAAATAAATAAAAAGTTCCAGATATTTCACAGGCCAGTGTTTTCCAAACTTCTTCATGATTTTTCCCATATCTGTATACTCATCTGTACATAGTCTACCAATGTAAATGAAACCAAGCACATCTAATAAATATCTTTACAGCAACACCCAAACTGGTGTTTGACAAAACAACAATGCTGCAGCCTAGTTAATTTGACATATATTAAAGATCACAGTGGCTCACATGTAAACTTTAAATTTTGGAAACTATGAATATCACAGAAGAGCAGTATTACTGAAACTGGTTTTGCTATCCTAAGTCCTAAGCAGCATATTTTAAAGCCTCAGTGAGTCTGTAAATCTGGGCATATCAAATCTTGAGTAATTGTACAAAGACACTTTCCAAATAAGGAACACAATCCTACTGAAAAACAACACTACTAATGTAAAGGAAAGACATCTAAAGCTTGAATTTGAATTTNCTCAAACAATGACAGTATTAGACTCTATAGGATAATATGGTGGTGACTATCAGTTATTAATTTATAAGGGATTACAATTTATAAAGGAATTAATTAGCTGTGATATACTATTATGTAATATATCTGATCAGTTAGTGAAGGACAACAAAAATTAAGATGGGACCATATACCAAAAATTTTTAACATATGGAATACGTTAATCTGTATAATTGTTTAAAGTTACTTTGAAATTTATTCTTGAGTATCATTTCATTTAATGAATGCGCGTGTGTATGTTCAGTCACTTCAGTCATGTCCAACTCTCTGTGACCCCATGGACTGTAGCCCACCAGTCTACACTGTCCATGGGATTCTCCAGGCAAGAATACTGCAGTGGGTTGCTGTGCCCTCTTCCAGGGAATCTTTCCAACCCAAGGACTGAACCCATGTCTCTTATGTTTCCTGTATTGGCAGGCAGGTTCTTTACCACTAGCACAAACTGAGAAGCCCCATTTAATGGATAGTTGCATATAAATAATTTTCTGTACATATGTATCATATACACAAGCTATTTCTATATATCCACTACTTTAAAATCATTTAAATTTATTGACATAAATTTATTTCAATTTCATCTGCATTGAATAGAAACGNCCCTGAAAAACAATTTTTTCCAGGCAGAACACAATCCAATTTGAACAAAATGAAGCTTCAAGAAGTTCCCAAGTACAATTCTACTTTTACACATTTACTATTTTTATGAAATACATTTTTTTCTCAATTGGACACAATGTACACAGTAGCAGACCACTCAAACAATGGCAGTATTAGACTCTATAGGATAATATGGTGGTGACTATCAGTTATTAATTTATAAAGGATTACAATTTATAAAGGAATCAATTAGTTGTGATATACTATTATGTAATATATCTGGTCAGTTAGTGAAGGACAACAAAAATTAAGATGGGACCATATACCAAAATTTTTTTAACATATGGAATACGTTAATCTGTATAATTGTTTAAAGTTACTTTGAAATTTATTCTTATCATTTCATTTAATGAATGTGTGTGTGTGTGTGTGTTCAGTCACTTCAGTCACGTCCAACTGTCTGTGACCCCGTGGACTGTAGCCCACCAGTCTACACTGTCCATGGGATTCTCCAGGCAAGAATACTGGAGTGGGTTGCTATGCCCTCTTCCAGGGAATCTTTCCAACCCAGGAACTGAACCCATGTCTCTTATGTTTCCTGCGTTGGCAGGCAGGTTCTTTACCACTAGCACAAACTGGGAAGCCCCGTTTAATGGATAGTTGCATATAAATAATTTTCTGTACATATGTGTCATATACACGAGCTATTTCTATATATTCACTACTTTAAAATCATTTAAATTTATTGACATAAATTTATTTCAATTTCATCTGCATTGAATAGAAACGTTTTCTAGAACATAGCTGCACAAAATTTTTAAAAATTAAGGTTCATCCATTTTTTAAGTAATCGACATGTTATGGATAAGCCACATACTTAGGATTTTGGAGGCTCTAATATTCTGTGAGAGTCATTAATCATGAAGAAGTATACCTTGAAAAAAATATCCTAAGCCAATGAAAAGAACTATTCAACTATGGTAATAAATCATCAATTCACAAGGAAATGTAGGGCTTCACTTTTTATGGGCTCATCGGAAAGACCTGCATACCATAAACACATATGCTTGGTATTTAGTCTTTTTGCTTTTAGAAGATGGAGAAAGGACAAAAATGTTCTATTTTTCAAATAAAAAGATTAATCTAAAATACCAGTTTTTAAACATCACACTCATAACTTCTTAAGAACAGGCAGGCATCTTTAAGGAAAGTTCTTCGGAAGCCTGACACAATTATTTAAATGGCAGAGAACAGAAATTTAAAACTTATTTTTCAAAAGCAAGAATTCAGACTTTAAAGAGCAATACTTAAAAAAAAACTAAACTAATATTTTCTGTTTCATTAGAAAAAAAGAAGCTATCACATTACAGTTGCAAGTTGTAATTCTATATATAGAAGTTTTTTATTCATACTGATGTTATACTTGTTCACCTACCTGCTAGGCTCACATATTTTCCCTGCTCCTACAGTGGGATTTCAGAGAATGGCCTCCAATTTCTGAACAGGTCAATGAGCATGTACTGCTGCTGCTGCTAAGTCGCCTCAGTCATGTCTGACTCTGTGCAATCCCATAGACAGCAGCCTGCCAGGCTCCCCCGTCCCTGGGATTCTCCAGGCAAGAACACTGGAGTGGGTTGCCATTTCCTTCTCCAATGCATGAAAGGAAAAGTGAAAGTGAAGCCGCTTAGTCGTGTCTAACTCTTAGCGACCCCATGGACTACAGCCTACCAGGCTCGTCTGTCCATAAGATTTTCCAGGCAAGAGTACTGGAGTGGAGTGCCTTTGCCTTCTCTAGAGCATGTACTAGAGAATAAAATTCAACAGAGCTTCTGGAATGCTGGAACACCAGGGAAAATGTGTGAAACACAACATATCACAACCTATCCTATATTGGCCCATCTCTGGTTGTTTGAAATTACATGTAATTATCTTGTAAGGATATTGTTTTGACCATCTGTGTCAAATAACTCAGTGATCTAACAGCACTAAAAAGTATGCAATTAATAGGAATGATATTAGACTATGAAGAACCTAAGTTCTGCTGTAATGGGAAAGTAGACCAATGGAGATCAAAACCCAAAGAAATAAACTTAGCCATCCAACATCTTGTCCAATAATTAAAATAAACAAAGTATCCATTTATCATGTTGTAGTGTCTGGAGTTCTTAGCGGAATAGTTTCTGACAGTGTTCAGAGAAATTTCCTTTGTTCACTCACACTAATCTCAAACCAGATGTATGACAATCAGCCAGGTTTAGGTGGAGGAAGACTTTCGTTCTCATTAACCTGTTAACAGATAGTATATCAATAACACCTTGTAGTACCATTTGACTTATAGGAATAGAAGAATATATTCCTCCAGTTTCAATAATTCTTTCATAAAGATTATGTATTATTCTTACAACTTTTGATTTAAATACAGATATACTTTCATCAAATATTTTTCTTCTAGAATCTACTTGAGTGTTGTTTTTCAAAATTTCTATTATAACTACATGTGACCTGGATGGCATCGCTGACTCAATGGGTGTGAGTCTGAATGAACTCTGGGAGTTGGTGATGGACAGGGAGCCCTGGCGTGCTGTGATTCATGGGGTCACAAAGAGTCAGACACAACTGAGCGACTGAACTGAACTGAACTGACCTCAGCTGAGTGGTATGCTAAAATTCCAGAAGGAAAAAATGTGAAGAAGAAGCTAGGGACAGAGCTAAATTTAAGAGGTAAACTGTGTTTCAATGCAGAGTGACAATTTCAGTGAAAGAGGATTACAAACAATAAATGCTGGAGACGATATGGAGAAAAAGGAACCCCCTTGTATTGTTGGTGGGAATGCAAACTGACACAACCACTATGGAAAACAGTATGGAGATTCCTTTAAAAACTAGGAATAGAACTACTATATGACCCAGTAATCCCACTACTGGGCATATACCCTGAGAAAACCATAACTGCAAGAGATGCTTGTACCTAAGTGTTGCAGCACTATTTACAATACCTAGGACATGGAAGCACCTAGATGTCCATTGACAGGTGAATGGATACAGAAATTGTGGTGCATATATAAAATGGAATGTTACTCAGTTTTACAAAAGAATACACTGAGTCACTCCTAATGAGGAACATGAACCTAGAGGCTATTGTACAGAGTGAAGCAAGTCAGAAAGAGAAAGACAAATATTGTATAATAATATATGTGTATAGAATCTAGAAAGATAATACTGATGAATCTATTTGCAGGGCAGCAATAGTGACACAGATAGAGAGAATATATTTGGGAACTCAGTGTGGGAGGGACAGGGTGAATGAATTGAGAGAGTGGCATAGAAATATATACATTTTGCTACTGCTGCTGCTAAGTCGCTTCAGTCATGTCTGACTCTGTGCGACCCCATAGACGGCAGCCCACCAGGCTCCCCCGTCCCTGGGATTCTCCAGGCAAGAACACTGGAGTGGGTTGCCATTTCCTTCTCCAATGCATGAAAGTCAAAAGTGAAAGTGAAGTCGCTCAGTCGTGTCTAACCCTTAGCGACCCCATGGACTGCAGCCCACCAGGCTCCTCTGTCCATGGAATTTTCCAGGCAAGAGGACTGGAGTGATTACCATATGTAAAACAGACAGCCAGTGGGAATTTGCTGTGTAACACAGGGAGCTCAACCTAGAGGGATGGGATGGGGTGGGAAATGAGAGGTGGATTTAAGAGGAAGAGGACATATGTATAGCCATGACTGATTCATGTTGATGTGTGGCAGAAACCAGCACAATATTGTAAAGCAAATATCTTGCAATAAAAAAAAAAGCACTGCAAGAGTTTTCAACCTCACCAATAAAGTACAAATTAGACAAGGTAAAAAAATGAAGTACAGGAAAAAGACTTAACTTTCTGCTGATTATGCAAAATGCTGAAGTTCAGATAAGGTAAAACTCCCTAATGACGTCATCAGTGACAAACTGGTTACTGAAGATTATGAAATCAAAGAGGATTTCAGATTCGACACTGCACCAATAAAGGTATTATGCTCTGAATACTCCGAGAATGTTTGTATCTGAAACTTGATAAAGGTTTTCTTCTGCTTGACAATCTGAAAACACTGACAAAAGATTACCAGTGGTGAGTTATAAAGATAAAAAGAGGTTTATCTAAATTACCAACCATGCTAGAGGATAGATGGTGCTACTCTTCTATTTTCCTTTATAAAAAATATTTCAAAATTATTTTCATTTAAAAAGTGATCAAAATGTATGCAAGAAAAATTGTAAAAAAAAAAAAAAAAGAAAAAGGAAGAAAGCAGTGATAAAAAGGTATAAGATGTATATCTATGGCCAATTCACATTGATACATGGCAAAAAACCATCACAACATTATAAAGTAATTATCCTCCAATTAAAGTAAATAAATAAAAATTTAAAAGATGCAGCCAATTAATAAAATGTTATGTTTATAAATTTTATTATACTATTTATAAACTTTCTAAAGTTAGTTTTTTGTGTGATTTTTTTTTTATTCTAAGTAATCACTTATACCTAGTTCAATATCTCTTTTCTTGAAGATCACCAAATTGTATATGCACAAATCCTAGAACTATCCCTATTCCAAAACTGAGTATCAGTCAGCAACTTGGAAGGAATACAAAATGGCAGAGACACCAAAAAATAAGAAGCCAGTAAAGAAGGCAACTGTTACCAGACTAAATTTTTCCAACATTTTAACTTGAAATGTCTAAGGGTATATTCCTTGACCAGTTGTCTGATGTAGGGTCAAAGGATTTTCTCTGAGAATATATCACTGATTGGTGTAACACATTTTTAAAAAAAAACAAGGCCATACCACTGAGTCAATAATTATCAGTTTCATTTTCTGTTAGAACTGAAAGAAGCATCTCATAAAGTTATTTGGCTTGCAAACTCCTTCTATATTTCTATGACATTTTCCCAATCATTTATACTAGTATTTTCCTTATGAATTGTCAACTTTGACATTTATGACTTATAAAATGGTCATTTAGTAAGGTTAATTTGGGACCTATGAAAAGAGTATATTTATATACTTAACGTGTAATTCAGTTCTTACCTTAATTTTTGAGTCTTTAAAAACAAAATNAACTCCTTCTATATTTCTATGACATTTTCCCAATCATTTATACTAGTATTTTCCTTATGAATTGTCAACTTTGACATTTATGACTTATAAAATGGTCATTTAGTAAGGTTAATTTGGGACCTATGAAAAGAGCAATATTTATATACTTAACGTGTAATTCAGTTCTTACCTTAATTTTTGAGTCTTTAAAAACAAAATCAATTTACTTGCCATAGAAAGAACTACCTCTTTCTGACTGTATCTTATGTGGATTTAAGCAATATTTAACTAAATAAATGTACTGGCGATAACTACAGTGTTTATCAATAGATTTAGTGGAAGCAGATCCCCCTTCAGGATGAAAGGCCTTGCTCCCCCAGATACTGGGAGAGCAGCACAAACAGTCCTCAGCCGCCAGCTCTCCTCTTGCAAAAGAGAAACCCAGTGTCTGGCGCAGGTCAAAGCCAATGACCAGTCAGCATGACAGGAGAAAGTCCAGCACCTTGATCCCCAATCTGATACATCTCTAAAGTGGCATTTCAGATTTCAGGAGCTGTTTGTGGTGATGGATGAAGGCTTTTTTGAAACTGTTATAGCCCAACTTCTCCCTCTGCTGAAGCCTGTTTCCTTCCCTTTCCTTTTCCAGGTGTTGTTTCAGGAGCACTCCCTAATAAACTTCAAATATGCTAATCTCTATATCAGAATCCACCTCCCAGGGAACCTGACTGAAAAATAAAACAACTCTTTATTATAAGTAAGTAACTTTAAAATGTACAGATGCAAAGGTGCACAAGGACATCAGAGAGGAGCCGATTTGCAAGATGCTTGCATGCGCTCTTGGCCCTAAGCAGTATGTTTGTTTCATGGAGACCCTGGTGGCTCAAATGGTAAACAATTCACCCGCAATGCGGGGAACATGAAGGGGGGCATGGCAATCCAATCCAGTATTCTTGCCTGGAGAATCCCCATGGACAGAGGAGCCTGGCAGGCTACAGTCCATGGGGTCACAGAGACCCAGACATAACTGAGGGATGAAGCACACACTGATGAACTGGCAGGTTAGTTAAGAGATTGGTGAAGTGATCACTGTACTCTGCAGAGCTGGTTATGGACTACCTCTAGCACTGGAGGGTAGGGAGCCTGGATGGCAAATGTCTTCTACTTATAATTCCTCCTTCGTAGAGAAGAGAGGGATTGGCAGTTTCATATGAATGAAAGGCCAATGGAATTAGTAAGTCTGATTTCCTCAATCAGATCATACAGATAGCATGGAATTCACCACTGAGGTGTGTCCATGATGTAAGCGGGAAACTACTAAGTGGCCCAAGTGCACACCATCTCACTGTGATGTGACTCTCATTATCAATTGTCTGAACAAAGAAAGTTTGAAATTGACTAAACCCTTGACTCATATTTTCCATAGCCTTTCTCTTTATAAGTAAGGAATTGAAAAGTATAAGGCACATACTATAGTGGAAAACCACTATGATTCAGAAAAAGTTAAAGACAATTATATTTAAGAAGAAATGCCTATAATTTTTATGAGTGATCCACTTAATTACATGTGTACTAATTTCTCTTAGTAGGAAGTTAAGGCACAATTTTGCTAACTCCACATCCTCTGTTCCATGCTCTTTGAGGAGACAGCATAACAATTTTAACAGAGTATTTTGGATCTATACTTGAGCAGGGGGAGGGCCAATGTTAAAGTTGAAGCTTATCTTATGACAACACTGTGGAATGAACAAATCAGTACAATTTAGATTTTACTTTAGGACCAAAGCTGGAAATCACTGCCAACCAAATTCTCAAATCAGTCTTTTCTATATTTTCCAGCATGTAGGTAGATATCGGGAGTTTATCTCCTCGGGTCTAAGCACAGCATAATCTATAAAAATACCTGAATTTCTACTCTTTTGTAAGTNGAAATTAAAAGACGCTTACTCCTTGGAAGGAAAGTTATGACCAACCTAGACAGCATATTAAAAAGCAGAGACATAACTTTGTCAACAAAGGTCCATCTATTCAAGGCTATGGTTTTTCCAATAGTCATGTATGAATATGAGAGTTGGACTATAAATAAGCTAAGTACCAAAGAATTGATGCTTTTGAACAGTGGTGTTGGAGATGACTCTTGAGAGTCCCTTGGACTGCAAGGAGATCTAACCAGTCCATCCTCAAGGAGATCAGTCCTGAGTTTTCACTGGAATAACTAATGTTGAAACTGAAACTCCAATACTTTGGCCACATGATGGGAAGAGCTGACTCATTTGAAAAGACCCTGATGCTGGGAAAGATTGAGGGCAGGAGGAGAAAGGGACGACAGAGGATGAGATATTTGGATGGCATCGCAGACTCAGTGGACAAGAGGTTGGGTAAACTCCAGGAGTTGGTGATGGACAGGGAGGCCTGGCGCGCTGTAGTTCATGGGATCATAACGACATGACTGAGAGCCTGAACTGATACTCCAGTAACATTTTTTTTTTTTTAGTACAAGCTCTGAAGCTAGCCTGATGAGGTACAAATTCTGAAACAGTAAGCAAGTTATTTAACACTCAGTTTCTCTTTTTATAAAATGGTTATGACAATGACACTATTTTCTTCATGGGTCTATTGTGAGGATTAAAGAAGAATACACATACTTAAATGCCTAGGCTCCTGCTGGACACAAGGTGAGTTCTTAAGTATTTCCTCTTATAAACATTACTGTTATCAATAAAGTATCCCTACTTAAAAAAAAAAAATCTGAGTAGGTATCAAGCTTCTGAAATACATTAATTGACCATCCTGAAATCAATGGCATCACTGAACAGTCATCAAATGCAGGCCATGCCTTATCTTTAAGGAAAGGTGCCATGAGTTGAAGGTACAAGAAAAACAATCATGGCATATATTTCAGATTTACCCTTATTGGTTCATGATTCTTAAATTGTCGCTAATCTACCTAACAATGACATATTATATATCTGCTATTATATCAAGAGTTGTAGATAAAGAGTAATGCAGTATAGTAATGTGGTCACTTTCTTTAGTAAATTTTGGTGAGAGAAAAATCTCTATCATAGGAAGGAACTGACGATTAAATTATAGACACCAACTCAAAATACAATGGGGATTCTGAAGAAAGAACACTCAATTTAAAAGAAAGGTTTTAAGAATAAAACAACAGTTCTTGAGTTAAGCTTTGAAAGATAAAGTTGGACTAAGAAAGGAAGAGCAGCAGCCCTCCAGGGCAGAGAAGAAAACTTGGGCAATCAGCAGTCATGCTGAGATAAGTTTTATTGGTTGGAATGAGTGACAGAGTCAAACCTGACACCGAGGGGACAGGCAGTGTGAGCGCACATCCAGCTCCCATGACTGAGGTTAGTTTTACGTTCCTCCTCATTTCCCTTCAAAATGGAAATGTGTTTTCACTTCATATGAAAGGGAAAGAGATGCTTTGATAGATGACACTCCTAAAGAGACGTCAAGGCTTCATGAAGCAACCTTGAATACCATCCAGTTCTCTTGATACCTTGTACCCTGCTTTCTTTTCTTCCTTCATGTTAAATTACTATGGAGATTTGCATGAAAAGGGGAGCTTTGTTTCTCAGAGTTCATCTGCTCCAGTAGCCTTTCACTCCTCACTTCATTGTCATCTTCTCAGCAAAGAGAGGGTGACGACTCAAAGTAGAGAATCGCAGCAAGAGCAGACATACTTAGACCATAGACTCTGTTGTCATGTAAATCAGCTCAGAAATAAAAGGGAAGAGAAGAACAGAGAATAGGTTTTAGAAGCAACTAAGTAAAATGGTTTCCATGGGGGCTCTAGTGGCTCTTTAATATTTATCAGTGTCACTGAGTTCTTTTTGCAACAGTAATTCATCATCATAAAGCCTATTTCCACGTAGCTTCTTCGGTATTGCTTTCAGCAAGGATACTCCCCCCCAAAAAAAGCCACTGCTAGTGGCTCTCTTGGTTTCAAAATGTTAGATTCATCCTAATGGAGGAGATGAGCAAAACAAAAGAGAATAGATGCAAAGAGAAACATCATATTTTTCACAGGGAAAACCTCAGTTGAGCTGCAGACCATAATAAGGATCTTGAACATTTAAAATGAAAATTCATTATCACATTAGCCTTATATGTCATGTATTTGTGGGAAGCCATACACATATGGACAAAAGGATAAAGAGTGAAATTTGATGCATTTCAACAAAATTCTCCTTGCACAACATGAATTTCATTATATTGAAGTGTGCAGCAAGGATACATGCACAACAGACTCTAAGAAAATGTTTACTTATCTGTTTGAAAAGTGTTTAACGTGTTATGGTTAAGAGAAAAGAGTCTTTAAAAGCTGCTGTCAGCAGCCACTCATCTGACTGACAGATTCCTTACCAGAGCTAAAGAAGGGAGTAACCCCGGAAGCAGCGCATGCATGCATGCAGCATCAGTCTTCAGTGAGCCCAGAGTAAATTTCCCCAATGAACTCCTTCTAGCGGTAAACAGCTTCACCAGTGTACAGTGAAAAAGCAAACAAACAAACAAAAACCACTAAAGGAATCTAAAAATGATTGAGGGGACAAAGGACGTTTAGAGGACAGTAACAGACAGTTGCTGGTTATATAAGGCACCCTTTGTTTCAGAAACCAGCTGGACTTCTGAGTCAAAGAATCTAGACAAGATGGAAAACAAAGGCCGTTATCTTACCTTTAGAGTCAGTGAAAGANGGACACGACTGAGCGACTGAACTGAACTGATTTGCCATGAGATGTTGGAACCCGATGCTAAGATTATAGTTTTTCGAATGTTGAGTTTTAAGCCATGCTTTTCACTCTCCACATTCACTGTCATTAAGAGGCTCTTTAGTTTCTCTTCAATTTCTGCTGTTAGGGTGGTATCATCTGCATATCTGAGGTTACTGATATTTCTCCCAGCCATCTTGATTTCAGCTTGTGATTCATCCAACATGACTTTTTGCTTGCTATACTCTGCATATAAGTTAAATAAGCAAAGTGACAATATACAGCCTTGACGTACTCCTTTCCCAAAGTTGAACCAGTGCATTGTTCTATGTATGGTTCTAACTGTTGCTTCTTGACCTATATACATGTTAGACTGCAGGTAAGATGGTCTGGGATTACCACCTTTTTAACAGTTTTCCACAGTTTATCGTGATCCACACAGTCAAAGGGTTTAGTGTAGTCAGTGAAGCAGAAGTAGATGTTTTTCTGGATTTCCCTGCGTTTGCTGTGATCCAGCGGATGCTGGCAATTTGATCTCTGGCTCCTCTGCCTTTTCTAGATTCAAGCTGTGCATCTATACAGTCTTAGTTCACATACAGTTGAAGTCTAGCTTGAAGATTTTGAGCATTACTTTGCTAGCATGTGAAATGAGAGTAACTGTGTGGTAATTTGAGAATGCTTTGGCATTGCTTTTCTTTGGCAGTAGAATGAAAATTGACCTTTTGCAGTCCTGCAGCTACTGCTGAGTTTTCCAAATTTCCTGGTGTATTGAGTGCGGCACTTTTACAGCATCACCTTTTAAGATTTGAAGTAGCTCAGCTGGAATTCCATTACCTCCACTAGCTTTGTTTGTAGTGATGCTTCCTAAGGCGCACTTAACACTCCAGAATGCCTGATTCTAGCTGACTGATCACACCATCTTGGTTATCCAGGTCATTAAGATCTTTTCTGTACAGTTCTTCTGTGTATTCTTGCCTTCTCTTCTTAATCTCTTCTGCTTCTGTTAAGTCCTTGTCATTTCTGTTCTTTATTGAGCCCATCTTTGCATGAAATGTTCCCTTTTATCTCCAATTTTTTTGAAGAGATCTCTAGTCTTTCCCATTCTATTGTTTTCCTCTATTTCTTTGTATTGTTCAATCAAGAAGACTTTCTTCTCTCTCCTTGCTAGTTAAGATGACTACTAATCAGAGTCTTTAAAAATCGACAAGACAATACTGAATTAAAAAACAAGTATGAAAAGATCTAGAATAAAAGGTCAACTAACAAAATCTTTTGTATATACTAATAGCAAATATTTTGAAAACAAATCAAGAAATTAAGCACGCTTTAAAAAGTTTCTGAAAATGTATATCATGTAATAAATTTAACATAAATTATGTGAAATAAACTGAGAATCTCACTAAAAGAGAAAAATAGCATGGTTACATTGGAAAACTCAATATTTTTGAATGAAACTTCTCCAGAAATTACAATGTAGTTTCTAAATAAAGCACAGTATTGGAATTTTTAAGATTTTTTTTTGGTAAAAGTTGAAAATATATATTATATTTTGAATGTGGAAATGCAAAAACAAAGTTGAAACCAATTTGGAAACAGGAAGACATGTGGAGAATATATAATACCTGATTTCAAGAATTACTGTAAAGCAAAAACAATCAAGGATAAGGTCTTGTAAGATAAATGGTAATTAATGGGGAGAAATACAAAGAGCATTAAAAAAGTTTGCTATATAGATGATAGATCCATAAATAGTTGACTCTTGGACAACTCAGGAGTTGGGGCACTGACCCCAGTACAGTGGAGAATCCAAGTCCTGCTATCTGTACCACTAAAATTGGAAAAGACTTGCCCAAGGATGAGAAGCTGAAATAGTTTGGATACGATCAGGACTCAAATCCTAGAACTTTTGATTCCACATATTGTGATCTCTGGAAACAATGGAAATGGTGACAGACTTTATTCTCTTGGGCTCCAAAATCACTGCAGTTGGTGACTGCAGCCATGATTAAAAGATGCTTGCCCCTTAGAAGAAAACTTGCAACAAACCTAGACATACTAAAAACCAGAGACTTGACTTTGCCAACAAAGGTTTGTCTAGTCAAGGCTATGGTTTTTCCAGTAGTCGTGTATGGACGTGAGAGTTGGACCATAAAGAAGGCCCAGCAACAAAGAATTGATGCTTTTGAACTGTGGTGTTGGAGAAGACTCTTGAGACTTCAAGGAGATCAAACCAGTCCATCCTAAAGGAAATCAATCTTGAATATTCACTGGAAAGATTGATGCTAAAGCTGAAGCTCCAATAGTTTGGCCACCTGATACAAAGAACTGAATTACTGAAAAAGACCCTGATGCTGGCAAATATTGAAGGCAGAAGGAGAAGGGGATGACAGAGGATTAGATAGTTGGAGGTCATCATCAACTCAATGGACATGAGTTTCAGCAAGTTCCAGGAGGTGGTGAAGGGCAGGGAAGCCTGGCATTCTGCAATCCTTGGAGTTGCAAAGAGTAGGACATGACTGAGTGACTTAACAACAGAATCGTGATTTCTAATCAAACACAAAATTTCTCTCATACTAAATTAAAGATCTGTAAAATAAAAATATAGGCATCATATTTATTGAAAAGTAATAAATGTGGACCCATGCAGTTCAAATCTGTGTTGCTCAAGGGTGTATGAGACTGTGCTCAGTTGCCTCAGTCATGTTGGGCTCTTTGTGACCCTATGGACCATGGACCTCCAGCTTCCTCTGTCCATGGGATTCTCTAGGTAAGAATATTGGAGTGGCTTGCCATGCCCTTCTCCAGGAAAACTTCCTGACCCAGAGATCGAATCCAAGTCTCCTGCAGTTGGATTCTTTACCACTGAGCCACCAGGGAAGCCCAGTCTTCAACTATACTCTGAGGAAAATAAATGTGAATTACCTGGCACAATTTTGATATGGCACAGAAACTGGATAATTGGTAAACATGAGTAGTACAGTTGAAATATTAGTCATAATAACATTCATTTAAAAACACGCTACAGTGTTTTCTGTAAGTTTATAAACGTGAAAATATAATTGGTAAGAACATCTTCAGTCACACTGAAATGCCTGTTTTTTTTTTATATAATTCTGACTTTTTTAATTCTCAAAAGTCCTTTTCCAATCTCTCCAAAATTTCTGTAACTGTAAAACATAGCTACTCTTTAACACAAATCTTTTCTTCACAATAAACATTTATCTTTCTTAAAATTCTACTCCATATTGTTTATAGCTACTTGCACATTGCTAAAGCTGAAGCTCCAGTACTTTGGCTACCTCATGCGAAGAGCTGACTCATTGGAAAAGACTCTGATGCTGGGAGGGATTGGGGGCAGGAGGAGAAGGGGACGACCAAGGATGAGATGGCTGGATGGCATCACTGACTCGATGGGCATGAGTCTGAGTGAACTCCGGGAGATGGTGATGGACAGGGAGGCCTGGCGTGCTGCAATTCATGGGGTTGCAAAGAGTCGGACACGACTGAGCGACTGAACTGAACTGAACTGAACTTGCACATTACTTACCTCACTGGTAAGACAATAAATACTGCCACTGGAAATTAATATTGAACCCAGATATAGGCCATGGGAATTTTGTAATATAACACAATCCAACATAAACTATTAGGAATATAATTGAAATTTCTAATGTCTAGATAGTCTGCTCATTCAAGAGGTCAGTAATTCATATCCAAAAGGTATTTTCAAAAGCCAATCACTCAAAACAGTAATTAAGTATGTTTGCCTTCATTTTCTTGCTATTCAAATGATTCATATTTTCTATAAAATATCTGGCTTAGTTTGAACTTTCAAGATAATGGAAATGTTTAATGTAGCATCATTGACATGAAGTGAGGACAAAACTCTTCTTTCTCATTAAGCCTAACTTGATTCAGGCATCTTTCTGTTGCTGCTGCTGCTAAGTCACTTCAGTCGTGTCTGACTCTGTGCGACCCCATAGATGGTNGGCACTATGAGTCTCCTAGAAAACTGTTGAGTGGAAATTCCCTAAATCATAGACACAAAAACCTCACACCAATAACAGGAGTCCTGGTGCCTAGAGGACAGTGAAATTATACAACAGCAAGACTAAGGCATCTGCAAATCATGGTCTTAGTTCTCTATCTATCAGGACACACACAACTCAGGTACTGTACATGAGTAACACAATTTTCTGAGGGTAAAGAGGACCACAAGCTCTGTTCAGTTGATTCAAAATGCAAGCCTACTTCTTTCCTTCCCATAAATCCATCTCTCAGTTGAGATTGATAACATGCTGGGATTAGGAAATCTAAGCCTTGAGATGAGAAACTGGTTGTTCAAGGTCACTCAGATGCCTAATGACAAAGGCAGATTCCTCATCAGACCAATGTTCTTTTCTAGTTCTTGCTTACCATTCCTTAGTACCAAAGGCCCAAACTAAGTTTTAACCTAATATTTTAATTTAAATGTCTGCCTTAGGGATTCCCAGACAGTGCTATTGGTAAAGGATCCATCTGCCAATGCAGATGTAAGAGACATGGGTTCGATTCCTGGGTGGGGAAGATTCCCTGCAGGAGGGCATGGCAACCCACTCCAGTATCCTTGCCTGGAGAATCCCATGGACAGAGGAGCCGACTGGCTACAATCCATAGGGTTGCATAAAGTCAAACACAATCAAAGCAACTTGGCACACATGCGCACACTGCCTTAATCATTTTCCAGCAGAGATAAGAG
Source organism: Neotragus moschatus (assembly GCA_006410615.1). Lineage (NCBI taxonomy): Eukaryota > Metazoa > Chordata > Mammalia > Artiodactyla > Bovidae > Neotragus > Neotragus moschatus. Next base: position 366,268 of record SJYA01002408.1, read on the forward strand.
CAAACCTAAGTCTACGTAAATAGAGAATTCAGAAAACTGTATTTAAGGGAAACACTCATTTGTGTATAATAGAGAAGCAAGGGCAAGAGCAGGGACACAGGGAAAACTAAAGCTCCAGGAAATTCTGTAATTCAGTGAATTGGTGATTCAGTAAACTGACTTCTGGCATATTGACTAGAGCCAGTACCCAAAGGCAGCTGTATGAACATGCAGAGTTGTGAGCTCACCTAGAAATCTCAAGTAGGCCATTATCTGTTCATATAAAACTGTGCATTATATAAAGTACAATAATTGTTCTTTACTCAACCTAGTTAATGTTTGGTTGTTTTGTAATTTAAAAAATACCAGATACCCAATTAATTTAAGCCCATTGTTTTCCAGGCTTTTAAGTTACAAATTAGCAAATTTCTGCTATACATACACTTAGCATATCTGTGGTAATTGAGAACAGAACTTGGAGGCTTACTAATAGCAAGCATATGAAGGAGAATATGAAATGTTGATTACATTCAGGGATTAAAACAAGAATGTGTGGTGTGTGAAGTGTTTGGTATTTAGACCAAGAGCTGATGAAGATCAACATCAAAAGAAAATTTAAATTAATTACTATGGATTATATGTTTGCAGAATCCAGAGTAAGAGAATACGGAAATGCAACTGAGAGAAAAAAATGTCCAAAATATTGGCCTGCACTCCATTTAAAGTTTATACTTCATTTTTGCACTAATCTTACAGTTACTACCTTCTTAAACCACCAAGTGAAAAGTAAAATTTATACTGCTTATCACTATGTGGGTATACATATGTATTAAGTATGAATACACAGGAATGCAAAGGAAAATAATTAGGAAAAAGAAAGAAAATAAATCCAGATTTTATTCCATTCACTCTTACTTACAATGTTTTGGGAAATCTAGTTTCTTTCAAAGAATCGCCCTCATTTCTTCAGGGAAGGACCTGCAGTAAAGAAGAGGAATCAGTGATAACCAACCTGGGCATTTTCGTTATTTCGCCTTCATTTTTTCACATCAGGTTATCACTCTCTAAACTCTTTGCCTTTTGGTTGCTGTTGCTGTCATTGTTCGTCCTCTCCTAGAAAGGCCATTTCTAAGAATCACCTCCTATTTTTCTGCTCTCCCACCTACTGATTTATTTCTCTCTCAAGAGAATCAGAGGAATTCCGTCACAACAGGAAACACTTAGGATTCTAAGCCTCACACACACTCCTCTCCAGGCTGAAGATGGGATTTCCTTAAATTTTATCCTGAGATTGTTACACAATTTCTGAACCCTGAATCTGCTTTCTCAGAGGTAGCCACTTACCCTCTACTCGCCAAGAGAAAATGATCCACAAATCGTGCCTACTTATACTAAGGTTTCCCGATCAAATACAGGTTTTCATTAAACCTGAATTTTAGATAAACAATGAGTACTTTCACAGTATAGCTATATTCCATGCAATATCTGAAATTTATCTGTAATTCAAATTTAATTAGAAAACCAATTAAATTTGTATTTGGTAAATCTAGCAATTATAACTAGGAGCTGTCCCTCCTTTTGAGAGATTCTATTTCATTTTCTCCTCTAGGCTTTTCTCACTCTTGAGGGACAGTTCAGCATTATGTTCCTTATTGTTTTATATTCCTTTTAAGGAATTTTCTATGCCAGATACAAATGAATGTTCATGACTATATATGAGCATGCATGCATAGTCAGGAAAGTTTAATGTTGATAAACACAGTGCTGCTGCTGCTAAGTCGCTTCAGTCGTGTCCGACTCTGTGAGACCCCATAGACGGCAGCCCACGAGGCTCCTCTGTCTCTGGGATTCTCCAGGCAAGAATACTGGAGTGGGTTACCATTTCCTTCTTCAACACACGCATGTTTGCATGCTAGGTCACTTCAGTTGTGTTAGATTCTGTATGACCCTATGGACAGCACCCCACCAGGCTCCTCTGTCCATGGGATTCTCCAGGCAAGAATACTGGAGTGGGTTGCCATCTCCTTCTCCTGATAACCACAATAACACAAGGATAAAGTATAAGTTATCGCCAAGCCTCCCTCAAGGATTTTGATAATTTTCCACGTCATCCAACAGAAATCCAAAATGGTCCTTTATTCTCTAATTTGTGCCAACATGACTCTTGAGATGGTTTTGAGAAAGCCTATTTTGGTAAGGCTTACTGCGTAATCCGAACTGGTAGCCAGATCCAAACATACAGTTCCCAACTAGTAAATAGAAATTGCCCAGATTTTGACTTGGCATAGAAAAGTCCCAAACTAAATACTCTGTTATAACATTTGACCTATCTAAAACTGTACACATTGTGTCAACACTTTAAGTATAGGAAAGAAGAGAAGCCAATAATTCTGTCTCTCTCCATCTTTATTTTTCCCTTATGCTTTCTCTATTTGCACTGAAGCTAAAAGAACAGTGAAGATTCAGAAAGAAAATTCTATTCACATATACATACACATTTTGACTTTTAACACATTTCAACTTTTAAGATAAAGAATATATACATATATGTGTTAAAAAGTATACATTAAAATGTCAGTTCATCCAAAATAAATCGTGGATTGTACTAGTGAATGTATGGGTGAAAGTTATTTCCTAAAAAAATTCTTTTTCTCAGTTACCCTGATGACATATCCTGAAAGCCAGAAGCCTAAATAGCTTAGATTAGATATAATGCTTACTTTTTTCTTCCTCTACAAACCCTAGATACTTCAAGATGATGATTCCTGTGGTGGAGTTGCTTCCATAGCTAGCCTTCCAATGGCCAGAATTGTAGGGATGTTATTCATGAAAGAAAGGAATGGTGAGCTTCTATTTTGTCCTAAAGTAAAATACCTAAGCACCTAATGTGTAGAGAGGATACTCTTGCAAAGTGTCCCAGAGAGGGAGGTCTTTTAAGACTTTGGGATGTTCATTTTATGAGATTTAATCTATTTTTTATGGCAGCAGTAACTAAGAGAATACTATCCATATATACAAAGAATATAAATATCAGGCCACAAACTCAAGCATGTGAGAAATAATCAACACTTTTATAAAGCAACTTAAGTTACATTCAAGCTGTCATCCTCATGAGCCAGTGGGAAACTTACAGTCCATAACAAAATTTAAAGATTCTCTAGGCAGCACTAAGGGGTTGGAAAACTGAGGTTAACTATAGTATCTCTTAAGCAAAATTAGCAAACAAATTAGCACCAAGATGCTTAGTGATCCTGTCAGCCTGGTCTTTCCATGTCTATCAACAGTCTGATGATTTCTACCATGCTTGGAAAGCTCTTGCAAGGTTTCCTAAGGCCTTGCCAACCTAGATGCCCAATGAAGCCTCTGCTTTCTAAGATCTAGCCATATGCTGCCAAAAAATCAGGGCAGGTCTACTGTGTTCTTGGGGCCACATATTTTCCCTCTCTCCTCCTCCAAGAAAATATTAAAGATAGATCAGAGGGAATTCATTTCTGTCTCATGATTCTTTAAGATAATTATTTCATAATAGTAACTGCCACTCATTTAAGCCCTTTACATGTTCAGACTGGACAGTTTGCCCTGCCACTAGGTATTACACATCCATCCACTGCTTACAGGAAGTGTGGAGTAATGGGATGACGAGGGCAGAAATGCAGAGGGAAAAACTCACAGAATAATAACTGAAAATATCAAGAACCAGATATCTAAGTTCAAGCTCAACTAAGAGATCCTTGTTTTAAAAGACAGAAAAGAAGCCATTAGTGGTCTAAACTCAAAGCTTTCATTTCTATGTCTTTTTAAGATGTTTGACCTCAAAACACTTCACTGCAGAGAATATTTTTGAAGAGTCATTGGTTGACCAAAAGATAAATTTCAAGAACACACAAGAATAGGAAGTCTACATTATTTTCATAAGGTGATAACATTAAAACATAAAGGAAAAAATATGAAAATATAGTGGGACATAATACATCAAAATTAAATGTAGAACTGACAGCTATTGTAGGTACTGGTGAGTAGAATCGGCATTTTCTTTTCTCTTAAGGATGGAAACAATGGTCAATATGAAAGAAGCATCTCATTCTTTAAATTCTGACAGATTTACAAACCAGAATTCCAGAAAAACATCCACTTCTGTTTCACTCACTATACTAAAGCCTTTGATTGTGTGGATCATAAAAAGACTGGAAAACTCTTAAAGAGATGGGAATACCAGACTATCATACCTGTCTCCTAAGAAACCTGTATGTGGATCAAGAAGCAACAGTTAGAACCTTATATATAAGGAACAACTGGCTGATTCAAAATTGAGAAAGGGGTATAACAAGGCTGTATATTGTCACCCTGTTTATTCAACTTATATGCAGAGCACATTATGCAAAATGCCAGGCTGGATGAATTACAAGCTGGAATCAAGGCTGCCAGGAGACATATCAACAACCTCAGACATGCAGATTATACCATCCTAATGGTAGAAAGTGAAGAGAAATTAAAAAGCCTCTTGATGAAAGTGAAAGATGAGATTTAAAAAGCTGGCTTAAAACTCAATATTAAAAAAACTAAAGANATATGCAGAGCACATTATGCAAAATGCCAGGCTGGATGAATTACAAGCTGGAATCAAGGCTGCCAGGAGAAATATCAACAACCTCAGACATGCAGATTATACCACCCTAATGGTAGAAAGTGAAGAGAAATTAAAAAGCCTCTTGATGAAAGTGAAAGAGGAGATTTAAAAAGCTGGCTTAAAACTCAATATTAAAAAAACTAAAGATTATGGCATCCAGTCCCATCACTGGTGAATAGAAGGGTTTCAAGTGGTGGCTCAGACGGTAAAGTGTCTGCCTGCAATGTGAGAGACCCAGGTTCTATCCCTGGGTCGAGAAGATCCTCTGGAGAAGGAAATGGCAACCCACTCCAGTATTCTTGCCTGGAAAATCTCATGGATGGAGCCTGGTAGGCTACGGTCCATGAGGGCACAAAGAGTCAGACATGACTGAGCCACTTCACTTCAGGTGGAAGCAGTGACAAATTTTATTTTTTAGGCTCCAAAATCACTTGGACTGTGGCTGCAGCCATGAAATCAGAAGACAATTGCTTCTTGGCAGGAAAATTATGACAAACCTAGACAACATATTAAAAAGCAGATATCACTCTGCTGACAAATGTTCATATATTCAAGACTGTAGTCTTTGCAGTAGTCATGTATGCATGTGAGAGTTGGACCATAAAGAAGACAGAGGGCTGAAGAATTGATGCTTTCAAACTTTGGTGCTGTAGAAGACTTGAAATTCCCTTGGACAGAAGGGAGATCAAACCAGTCAATTCTAAAGGAAATCTACTGTGAATATTCATTGGAAGGACTGATGCTGAACCTGAAACTCCAATACTTTGGCCACCTGATGCAAAGAGCCAACTCGCTGAAAAGACCCTGATGTTGGGAAAGATTGAGGGCAGAAGGAGAAGAGGGTGACAGAAGATGAGACGGTTGGATAGCATCACCAATTCAGTGGACATGAACTTAGGCAAACTCTAGGAGATGGTGACAGACAGGGAGGCCTGTCATGCCGTAGTCCATGGGGTTACAAAGAGTTAAACATGACATGGCAACTGAACACACACACACACACACACACACATACAGATTTACAAACCAATAAACATCACACCAATGATCTTTTCAGTACATGCACTCTGCTGAATTTTTATTCCAAGAGATAAAGCTCTTTTGAATCTAATAACAAAGCAGATCAAGTTTGGGCAGGATAAAATTGTAGATTTTTGAAGTGTGGTTTTACACTTACATGAAAACAAAGAAGAGGACCCCACTTTACAAATAGATTTAGTTTGGCTACTCATGACCAGAATTTTCCAAAGAGTAGTTCCAGGAGATGCACTTGCAGAGGGAGAAATGTGGCCAAGTAGCCCTGTGCAGGTGGACAGTAGGATCAGAGAAGGCTTCCAACTAGCCCTGAAGGACTACCTAGTGCAACATACCAACCCAGTGACCAGATTTTCGGACAACCTAGCAAAGGGAACATTTCAAAGGCAAACTCCCCTGATGTGTGTTGCTAAAATTAACAACAACCTGTTTTTGCCTGAGCTTCAGACACACCAGAAAACAAAAGGATGGAGATTAAATTCCATATAACGGGTAAGAAACAAAAAAAAAAACTGACGAAGAAGGAATTCAAAAGAATGAAGAATGAAAAAAAGAAACATTTCATGAACCTCATTTACGATAAAGAGGGAGCCTAAGAGAAGAAGGATAGAGCTGTATAGAAAGAACTATTTCAGTCTCAACTAGGCCATGGGTTTAAAGCTCTTTGCTAAAGAACAATGCAGCCCTGGCAGCAGAAAGCTCAAAATGACCTCATGGGCCTCTCAGATTACTCCATGATTCAAAAGTCATGTGTGTCTGGTGTGTGTCCACCAAGGCTGGAGTACACATGATGGGACAATCCAGCAAGGCATTGCCTGCTACCACATGTGAGTAAGGCAGAGAATGCTTGAAGATAATGAATGTCTATTTTCAAAATGTGATATTTACTGGACTCCTAATCCTACTTTGGAAGTCTGCTTATTTACTCATACCAGCATGCTTATTTTAACTTTTGGTATATTCTAGAAAAATGATAGCATTCCAAAGAAATACAGAAAGAAAAGGTTGAGTCAGAAGAGCTTCTGTTCATTTGCTGAAGCTTCTAGAGAGGGAAATGAGCACAAAGTTAGTGATTAATGCGGGCAAATAATACCTGATTGGCATAAAATGGGTTTTTTTTCCCCCAAATGATGTCAAGATGCTTTTTGTATTGTACAACTCCACAGGGCAATCTGACATTCTCTTAGTGGCCTTCAGGTTAATTGACTTTCTCCTTGGTCACAGGAAAGTAGGATCAAGTAGGTGCTGTGCTCAGCCTTTCTATATAGCCAACCCTCTACATACCTATAGTAGCATTCCAACCACTCTTCCTAGATCTGGCTTTATCTCCCTCCAAACCTTTCTTCACATTGCAACCAGAGTGTTCTTTCAAAAATGCAAACCTAATAAATGCCAAAGGCATGATCATGAAAAGGATAATTGATAAACTGGACTTTATTAAAATTTAAAATTTCTGTTCTACAAAAAACATTTCCAGAAAAAAAAAAAAAAAGTGAGAGAGAGAAGACAAAACACAGACTGGGAGAAAATATTTTGCAAAAGAAACTTGATAAGGACTATTATCCTAAATAACTCTTAACTCAAAAGGGACTCTTAAAACTCTACAAAAATAAAATAACCTGATCTAAACACAGAAAAAATTCTGAAAAGGACCTCACCAAAGAAGATAGATGTTCAACAGCATCTTGCATTGGGGAAAAGCAAATTAAAACAATAATGAGATACCACCACACAACTACTAGAATGACCAAAACCCATAGCAAGGACAACAGCAGATGCTGGGGAGGATATGAAGTAAGAACATTCATTCGCTGCTGGTGAGAATACAAAATACTACAAACACTTTAGAAATTAGTTCTCAAGTTTCTTCTAAAACTAAACATCTTATCATATAATCCAGCTCCTTGGTACTCCTCCAAAGAAGTTGAAAATGTGTCCACACAAAAATCTACACATAGATGGTCATAGCAGCTTTAGTCATAACTGTCAGAACTTGGAAGCAATCAAGATGTCTTTTAGGTGAATGGATAAATAAACTGCAGTATATTCAGACACTGGAATATTGGTGAGTTTTAAAAAGAAATGAGCTATCAAGCCATGGGAAGACATGAGAAAACTTTAAATGCATATCAACAAAAGAAAGTGAACAATCCGCAAATGCTGCATGAATACAATATGAATACTATATATTCTATATGGATACTATACGAATACAACTACATGACATTCTGGAAAAGGCAAAACTATACATATAGTAAAAATATCAGTAGCTGTCAGGGCTGGAGGTGGGGGAAAGAAGAACAGGTAGAACACAGAATTTTTAGGGCAGTAAAAATACTCTGTAGGACACCATAATGTTTCATTAGAGAGAGGAAGTGAAAATGAAAATCCCTCAGTCGTGTCTGACTCTTTGCAACCCCATAGACTACACAGTCCATGGAATTCTCCAGGCCAGAATACAGGATTGGGTAGCCTTTCCCTTACCCAGGAGATCTTTCCAACCCAGGGACTGAACCCAGATATCCCACATTGCAGGTAGATTCTTTACTAGCTGAGCCACAAAGGAAGCCCATAATTATACATTAGTCCAAACCCATAGAATGCACAACACCTAGACTGAATCTTGATGTGAACTATGGACTTAGGTTGGTTATAATTTGTTAAAGAACCAGTGTTCACCTCCCTATCATCATTCATGATCCTCCCATACCTTGGAGCATTATGGACTGTTCAAGGTTAATTTGACCCTTCACTTCTCTTCCAAGCCTTCACTGTACTCTTCCCTGAATTTTTACAGCATGTTTGCTTAATTTGACACAGTATTACATTAGGGTTTTGAAATAACATTTATTATTATAACTTCTTATCTTGATTGGAAACTACTTAGAGAGAGTCCATGAAGCCTCATGCTTCTGTAACCCCACCACCACCAGCACAATGCTGAGTAGCCCATGACTGGTTGATTTTACAAGAAACCTTTCCAGAGGTGATTCAGCTTTTATCATGTCACATCCCAAGGGACACCACTTCCAAAATCACAGGCAAACATTTTGTTCTCTAAAAAAAGATGTTTCTTTTACTCTAAACTTTCCATGTGAATTTCCCCTGAGTTCAAAAGAGAGGACACTTTCAGCATGCTGGACTTTCAAGGGTTTCTTGTGAGCAAAAATTTTCTGGATTTTGAGCGCCATAGTATATCTTGTCTAGAGCTCAAATAATAGAAAAAGGAGAAGAAACAATACTGTTAAAGAATCTGACAAAATTCTGCATATGCCAGCTGTGAAAATAATACATGTGTCTTCTAAATAGTAGATCTCTGAGCACACTCCTTAGGGTGATGTTGGATTATTATGATACTATAGTTTCACAACAGGCTCAAATATATCTGAAGTGTCTGTCCTGTAGATTTTTTTAAATATAAAGTCAAGTTCCTCTAGCTCTCATCAACAATGATGATGTAGTTTCCAAATGATTATCTCCATAAGAATTATTCTGATTGATGAGTATTTTAAATTTCCTCTTTTTTCCCCCCAACATTAAATAGGCTAACAGTTCAAAACTTCAAGTATCTGGCTGTCATTATTTGGACCTTGAGGACCACTATACTAAAGGAGATTCATGTTACTGTTACCCACTTGAATGGTGTGTGTGTAACACATACATATATATTTATAAAAATACATATATGTATAATAATCAAGTATTTATCTACAACACACTGATTATCCAAGAAATTTCCTAGATAAGAACAAGACCACCAAGAAAATCAACAGCAGCAATAGCTTTTTTTAAGCACCCCAATGTTCAGACATTTTAAGTGAAACCTTTTTAATCCTCACAGATATGCAAGAAAGTAGAGATACTACTCTCCTCAATTTTACTGTTAAGAAGACAGATTCAGAGAGTTCAAATAGGAAAAAAGGAGTCCAAATTTGAATATTCAAAAAATAGTACTCTTTCTACCAGAGAAAGCATGTAACTGACAGCTCTTGAAAATGCAGAAAGCTTGTAAAGGCGGAGTGGGATAAGCGAGGACATAATGTATTGATTGAACATGCCACAATATAGGTTGCAATTACAGGAAGGAAGCTGAAGTTGACTTACTATAAGAATTTTTCTCTTGTAATCACAATAATAATTAACATTTTATAACAACTGTCAGAATCTATGAAGAAACGATGTAGGATGCATTTAGCATAACAATTTGGTTTTGTTCTTCTTATTTTAAACTTGTTATTAACCTGTTCTATCTGATCTTCCCTGTGGGAAGACAACGTCTCCACCCTACTGACCTTCAGAGTAGCTATATTATTTCCTATGGCAATGAAATCTGACCAGAATCATCGTTTCTTACTTTTGGCTGCAAGCTTTGAGAATCATCATATGCTTTGTCATCCTCACTTTCCTCTTGAGCCATGACATCACCAATGTTCTTGGCTGCCAAGAGCATTGAAATGGTGATGCTTATTGCAGTTATCCTTTCCATATCCCACCATTTGTGATGGATATATGAGTGTGGGTCACATATGCCCTCACTAAGAACAGAGAGCTTCAAGAGACCTTCAGCCCCATGAAGAAGAAATGAGAGCTTCCCAGTCCATTTTTCTCCTCGACTACTAGCTCCATTCTTTGGGATATTCTCTCTCCTCCATGGCTGTATATAAAGAAAGCATTGGAGAAAATGCCATCAATGGTTGATAAGTCTCTTTTTCCACCTGTTTCATGTTTGTAGAAAGCTAGAGGGTCAAACCCCTTCAGGGATCACAGCCTTGTTGTGAAGAAGGGGCTTGCATAACTAATAAATCTATCAGGTATGTCATGCAGGGTCAGCTAAGACAGATGGGTCATGGGCAGACTTCTGAGAAAATGTGGTCCACTGGAGAAGGGATTGGCAAACCACACCAGTATTCTTGCCATGAGAACCTCATTAACATGAATAGTGCGAAAAGACAAAAGATACGACATCAGAATGAGGCCCCCAGGTCAGAAGGTGTCCAATATGTTCCTGGAAAAGAGAGGATGGTAATTCCTAATAGCTCCAGAAGGAACAAAGACGCTGGGACAAAATGGAAACAACACTCAGTTGTGGATGTGTCTGGCGCTGAAAGTAAAGTCCAATAACAATACTTCATAGGAACCTAGAATGTTGGGTCCATGAATCAAGGTAACTTGGATGTGATCAAGAAGCAAATGGCAAAAATAAACATAGACATTTTAAAAATCTGTAAACTACAATGGTTCACAAATAGCTGAGCAAAGAAGAGAAGTTAAAGGCAAAAAAGAAAAGGAAAGACAAACACATTTGAATGGAGAGTTCCAAAGAACAGCATGGATAGATTAGAAAGCCTTCCTCTGTGATCAATGAAAAGAAATAAAGGAAAACAATAAAATAGGAAAGACTAGGGATCTCTTCAAGAAAGTTAGAGATACCAAGGGGATATTTTATGCAAGATGAGCAAAATAAAGGACAGAAATGGTATGGACCTAACAGAAGCAGAAGGTATTAAGAGATGGCAAGAATACACAGAAGAACAATACAAAAAAAGATCTTCATGACCCAGATAACCACGATGGTGTGATCACTCACCTAGAGCCAGACATCCTGGAATGTGAAGTGGATCTTAGGAAGCATCACGAGAAACAAAGGTAGTGGAGGTGAAGGAATTCCAGTTGAGCTATTTCAAATCCTGAAAGATGATGGTGTTAAGGTGCTTCACTCAATATGCCAGCAAATTTGGAAAACTCAGCAGTGGCCACAGAACTGGAAAAGGTCAGTTTTCATTCCAATCCCAAAGAAAGGCAATGCCAGAGAATGTTCAAACTACTGCATAATTATACTCATCTCACACACTAGCAAAGTAATGCTCAAAATTCTCCAAGCCAGGCCTCAACAGTATGTCAACTATGAACTTCCAGATGTTTAAGCTGGATTTAGAAAAGGCAGAGAAACCAGAGATCAAATTGCCAACATCTGATGGATCATCAAAAAAGCACAGAAGTTCCCTAAAACATCCACTTCTGCTTTCTAGACTAGGCCAAAGCCTTTAACTGTGTGGGTCACAATAAATTGTAGAATTCTTAATGAGATGAGAATACCAGACCTCCTGACCTGCCTCTTGAGAAATCTATATGCAGGTAAAGAAGCAACAGTTAGACCTGGACATGGAACAACAGAGTGGTTCCAAAATGGGAAAGGAGTACACCGACGCTGTATATCATCACCCTGCTTATTTAACTTATATGCAGATTACATCATGCAAAATGCCAAGCTGGTTGAAGCACAAGCTGGAATCAGGATTGCTGGGAGAAACATCAATAACCTCAGATACGCAGATGACACTACTCTATGGCAGAAAGCAAAGAACTAAAGAGCCTCTTGATGAAAGTGAAATAGGAGAGTGAAAAAGTTGGCTTAAAACTCAACATTCAGAAAACTAAGATCGTGGCATCCGATCCCATCACTTCATGGCAAATAGATGGGGAAACAATGGAAACCATGATAGACTTCATTTGGGGGGGGGGGCCAAAATCACTGCAGTTGGTAACTGCAGCCATGAAATTAAAAGATGTGTGCCTCTTGGAAGAAAAGCTATGACCAACGTAGACAGCATATTAAAAAGCAGAGACATTACTTTGCCAACAAAGGTCCGTCTAGTCAAAGCTATAGTTTTTCCAGTAGTCATGTATGGATGTGAGTGGACTATAAAGAAAGGTGAGTGTTAAAGAATTGATGCTTTTGAACTGTGGTGTTGGAGAAGATTCTGGAAAGTCCCTTGGGCTGCAAGTAGATCCACCAGTCCACCCTAAGTGAAATCAGGAAGGACTGATGCTGAAGCTGAAATGCTAATACGTTGGCCACCTGAAAATTGGAGATATCAACATTTCATGCAAGGATGGGCACAATAAGGGAGAGAAATGGTAAGAACCTAACAGAGGCAGAGGGAATTAAGAAGAGGTGGCAATAATACACAGAAGAACTATATTTTAAAAAAAAAACGTCTTAATGACTGGAATAAGCACAATGGTGTGGTCATTCATGAGAGCCAGATATCCTGGAGCATGAAGTCAAGTCAGCTTCAGGAAGCATTACTATAAACAAAGCTAGTAAAGGTGACAGAATTCCAAGTGAACTATTGCAAATCCTAAAAGATGATTCTGTTAAAGTGCTGCACTCAGTAATATATCAGGAAATTTGGAAAACTTAGCAGTGGCCACAAGACTGGAAAACTTCAGTTTTCATCTTATTCAAAGAAGGGCAATACCAAAGAAAGTTCAAACTACTGGGCAATTGCGTTTATTTTGCAGGATAGTAAGATTACACTCAAAAATCCTTCAAGCCAGGCTTCAATAGTTCGTGAACTGAGAACTTCCAGATGTGCAAGCTGGGTTTAAAAAATGCAGAGGAAACATAGTTCAAATTGCCAACATTCATTGGATCATAGAGAAAGCAAATGAATTACAGAAAAATATCTAATTCTGCCTCACTGACTGTGCTAAAGCCTTTGACTGTGTGGATCACAACAAACTGTGGAAAATTCTTAAAGAGATGTGAATACCAGACCACCTTACCCGTCTCCTGAGAAACCTACATGTGGGTCAATAAACAACTGAAACAAACTGGTTCAAAATTGGGAAAGGAGTAGGACAAAGCTGTATATTGTCACCCCGTTCATTTAACATACATGCAGAGCACATCATGCAAAATGCAAGGCTGGATGAATCACAAGCTAGAATCAAGAGTGCTGGGAAAACTATTAACAACCTCAGAGACATAGATGATACCAGTGTAATGTCAGAAGGTAAAGAGGAACTAAGGAGCCTCTTGATGAAGGTGAAAGAGTGAAAAAGCTGGCTTAAAACTCAGCACTCAAGAAAACTAAGATCATGGAAAATGGTCCCATCACTTTATGGCAAATAGAAAGCAAAAAGTGGAAACAGTGACCGATTTTACTTTCTTGGGCTCCAAAATCACTGCAGATGGTGACCATAGTCATGAAATTAATTGACTGCTTCTTAGAAGAAAAGCTATGACAAACCAAGACAGCATATTAAAAAAGAAAGGCATCACTTTGCAGGCAAAGATCTGTATAGTCAAGGCTATGGTTTTCCCAGTATTCACGTACAGATGTGTGAGTTGGACCATAAAGAACATTGTTCACTGAAGAACTGATGCTTTTGAACTGTGTTGCTGGAGAAGATTCTTGAGAATCCCCTGCACAGCAAGATCAAACCAGTCAATGCTAAAGGAAATTAATATTCATTGAGTATTCATTGGAAGGACTGATGCTGAAGCTGAAGTTCCAATACTTTGGCCACCTGATGTGAATAGTCAACTCATTGGAAAAGACCCTGATGCTGGGAAAGACTGAAGGCAGGAGGAGAAGGGGATGACAGAGGATGAAATGGTTGGATGGCATAACTGACTCAATGGATGTAAGTTTGAGTAAGCTCCAAGAGTTGGTGATGTACCGGGAAGCCTGGTGTGTTGTAGTCCATGGATCACAAAGCGTCAGACACGAGTTAGTGACTGACCACCCTCCCTGGTAGCTCAGTTGGTAAAGAATCTACCTGCAGTGCAGGAAACCTGCGTTCGATACCTAGGCTGGGAAGTTCCCTTGGAAAAGGAAATGGCAAACCACTCCAGTATCTTTGCCTGGAAAATCCCATGGACAGAGGAGCCTGGACAGCTTCAGTCCATGGGGTCACTGAGTTAGGCACGACAGAACAACTAATACCCACACACAGCACAGAGGATCAAAAGGTCTTTTTTAAGTATTAAACTGTCACTGTCTTTTAATCCATGTTGATGATACTTTGTAGCTTCCTAAAAAAACTTTTTTGGTCTGTTGATATTTACATATCAGACTATACTCGACTCTATCTGGCAAAATCTTTTTTGAGATATGACTCTCTCTAGACTCTACAAAGGCAGGGTCTATAATTTCATATAGACATGAGTGGTACATTCAGAGGGAAGGAAACAGCTGAGGAACTTAAAAGAAGGTAACAAAGTTTAAGTCATATATAACAAATAACCCGATCTCTTTTTTAAAACTAATCTGAATCCTTATCTTTTAGTGGAAGAATGTAATCTTTTAATATGATTATAACTTTATCATGATTATAACTCTTTTAATATTTTGGTCTTGTTTCTCATATCTTGTTTTATTTTTTTATTAAACATTGCCTCTGGTTGCTTCTCATGTACCTTTCTAGCTATTGTAGAATTGTTGTTTAAGTTTTCTCATTTCATTATTTTCCTTGACTTGAGAGATACACATATGATGATCAGTCTTCCAATATTTCTCCTTATATTTATAACATGAATGATCAAACATTCTATCAATGAATAGCTCCTAAAACACTTCCTGAAAAACAGTATGTGTCAAAGAAATTCTTGCTTAAGTAATGACAACCACAATTTTAACATTATATAATCAATTTATTATTATTATCATTATTTCTTCTATTTCACATCTTTCTCTTACTTTTTTCTTTTACCTCACTTCAACAAATGCCTTTAGTACTTCTTTTAGAGTGTTTCTGTGATGAACATTCTGAGCCTTTGTAAACTTTGAAAAATTATATAAATTTCAAATTCCCATCCCTGTAAAATGTAAATTACTTTGAGGATCTACAGAATTATGGATCTAAAATAAATTAAAGATATTCTTTCAATTCCTTCTAGTCTCCAATGTTGGAGAAGGCAATGGCACCCCACTCCAGTACTCTTGCCTGGAAAATCCCATGGACAGAGGAGCCTGGTAGGCTGCAGTCCATGGACTCGCTAAGAGTCGGACACGACTGAGCGAGTTCACTTTCACTTTTCACTTTCCTGCATTGGAGAAGGAAATGGCAACCCACTCCAGTGTTCTTGCCTGGAGAATCCCAGGGACGGGGGAGCCTGGTGGGCTGCCATCTATGGGGTCGCACAGAGTCAGACACGACTGAAGCGACTTAGCAGCAGCAGCAGCAGTCTCCAATGTGAACAATGAGAAGTCTACTGTTAATCTGATTTCCGTTTCTCATTAGAATAATTCTGAATTACTCTGAATCTTTAGAAATATATCCTTTTCCTTAGTTTTGAACTTTTACCACTTTGGAAGGAATGATGCTAAAGCTGAAACTCCAGTACTTTGGCCACCTCATGCGAAGAGTCGACTCATTGGAAAAGACTCTGATGCTGGGAACGATTCGGGACAGGAGGAGAAGGGGACGACTGAGGATGAGATGGCTGGATGGCATCACCGACTCGATGGACCTGAGTCTGAGTGAACTCCAGGAGTTGGTGATGGACAGGGAGGCCTGGCGAGCTGCGATTCATGGGGTCGCAGAGAGTCGGACATGACTGAGCAACTGAACTGAACTGAACTGAACTGATCTATTTGCATGTGGCTCTTTTTTCATTCACCTAGCTCAGCATTCATAGGCCATCTGAAGGCTCATGTCTATCTTGATCTCTGGAAAGTTTTTTCTATCATTGCTTTGATTATTTTTCATTCTCAGACACATCAACAACTGACATTTAAACTTCAGCTAATTTCAACTTTTCTTTTATAGATCCATTTGTTATTTTATGCTATGTTTATAGAGCATATAAACAATAAAATATAGAATTATTTTTGCTTAATCTTGGAGCTCATTAATTCATGCCTGAGTTATTTAGACCTGCTATTAAATTTATTCAATTATTTTTCAATTATATTGTTTTTTATCACCAAGATATTTTGTTTCATGGGTAAGATATGGTCTCTTATCCCACTGGGAGTATTATTGACACTTATTTCAAAGCCTTTACCTGTGTGCTTCATTGGCTGTCTTTTTTCAGGTGTTATATTCATTCAGTTCATTGTCACTAACGCCTGATGACTTTCAGCTACAGGCTTATGATTGCGTATTTACTGTGGTTTTTCCACTATGGGAAAGGGCCAGGATAGACTACCTAACCAAGGAGTACTAGCAAATCATTTTACAGGAGAACAGGCCTTCTATTCTACCTGAGTATCACAAACCATCAAGGGCCAGCCCTCCTCTGACCCAAATCCTCACGCTCACTATGCCAAGGAAAAAATATCAGGCTTGGAACTCTGGAGTCAGTTGTGGAGCAATTCACCAGCTTGCGTCAGTTTCATACCCCAACTAACTGCTTTGATTTTTCTCAGAGACATCTCTGAGATCCAGTGTTCTTAAAGTGAAGAAGTTACCTAGACTCCTCCTCATATATTTTGCCCTGCCCTCTTGTGTACTTGAAGGGCTATAGTTTCCTTAGTCAACTGATTTCGTATGTTTAATTATAATCATTCTCTATTTTATAATGTTATTATAGACATTATTTTTAAATATCTAAATAGTTTCTCTGTTTAAGGATTTGAGATAGAAGGAAAAATAGGAGCTTGTGTTCATTTTTCCATCTTGATCCAATCTCCTCTGCAGTCACGTTTAGTTTATACTATTAGTATATTCATTTTATTAATTGTCTTTAACAGATTGTACTAAGATAAACTTTAGATCCACCCAGGTCAAACTAACACAAATTATGAATCAGTAGAGTTTAAATGGATGAGGTTTTACTGCTGATTATTGAGGCTTTGTCTACACAACACCCAAACAAAACTGTCAACTCAAGGGAAAAACAAAATCAGTTCAGCTGATTTTAAGACACAATGCTTTGATTTCAAATAGTTGTGGTGGTGCCATGTAGACACAGACAGAGTTGTACTTGACCTATGAAGTAACTGGGGCAATTAGAGATTTTGTGATGTTGTTCAGATAACACAGCCAAATAGCCATTTGGTTAAGAATAGCCCCCAATGAGTACTTGCCCTCTGAAAATTCTTTTGGATTTCTTTTTCAGTTCATTCAATCAATTTATGGCTTTGTCGGGAGAGCCAAGAAAATGCATCATACACCACCCTGTGAACTAAGGAACATTTAGTTCACGTACCCTCCAGCTCCTGCACTAACAAGCAGCAGTAACACCATAGCAGAAATTATCTCCGATCGCATTAATTCTCCTTAATACATAACATGTGGCCAGGCAATGTGACCCTTCCAAAGCTGTGTTTTCTAGAACACTGTGCTTATTAAACTCCTCTCTAAGAACATACTATGAATAATCAACGACAATCTGCTTCTCGTCCTCCCTTAAAAAGTGTTCAAAATGTAGAATCCCATCTTAGCCAGAAACGCCCCTCCATTTTTAAGGTATTATACAAAGAAGAGATTTAGTGATCATATCTTCAGTTTTGATGCTAAAAAGTAAGAAACTACACACAAAAAAAATGCTTCTGGTCTGGTAGTGGACATCTGCAGTTTCAAACCTCATGCCAATGGCAGAATCTCAGCAAGGACAGAAAGGGAATATCTTCAGAGTCAATCAGATACATCAGAATTTTTGATGAAAGGAAGCAGTTGCTTCAATAACAAGGGCTGTTCTTCTTCTTTCAAATAACAGCAGGAAAGCAATTTGTTCCACAGAGAATCTGGCCATATTGCTGTCATACCCACAAAATCTATCATCCAGTATCCAAAGAAGAGTGCTTCTTCCTACCCAAATAGTAAAATGATGTATGGATTCCATCTACAGAGGTTTTCAAATTAGAGATGATTTCTTCAGAGGGAATATAGGAAGGATTTCGGCATGCAAGAGAGCACATTTCAGAGAAATGAGATAGATATATACCACGTGGGAAGAGATTTTGGCACTAATAAGCATCAAGTTTGCTTGCTATAGAGGGGCTTGTTGCTACCCAACAGGATAGCAAAGCAGGGGAAAACGTCAGAATGCTGTTCCATGGACACTTTTTTTTAAATGCCCATATATTGAAACTTTAATCAAGTCTTATAGCCTAATTTTCTCATTTGTATCCCTGTGTGGCAATAAAAAACATGTGTGAACTAAACCTCTTTTTTTGTACATATCAGCAGTATGAGTTTGCACAGACACATGCTTCGATTTGAAAGTATTTTCCTTTTGTGAATGAACACCACCAGTCTGATTGGAAACCCATTTATTTTTAGTGTTAAACCCACTGGGGAGGGACCGTGTCTAATTGAGTGAGGGAACTACACCCTCTGTATTGACATACAGTACAAGAAAAAGAAAGGAAAATGTGAACCAGATCCTCCTGGCACCAAAGTTACTCCCTCATAAAAGTTAAGCGACTTGTAAGTTCAGTACTACAAACATATTGTCCTCTGACTATCGGACCTATTAGAAAAATGCCAAACTTTAAAAGCATTTATATCTTTGTAAGTGTTAAGGCTATATCTACGGCCATCCAAGTTAACCACCGATTATGACAGTGATAGCGGAATCCATAATCAGTAAATTTTATTCAACAGTCATGTGCCCAGAAATTCTAACTTCAAATTCTAATTTTTTAAATATCTCTTTAAGATTCTTCATGGAAGATGAAATGGTGGTGTATTATTGTTCCTTCTTAAAACTGGTCTTCTCAATCCATTATTTTTCTATGTATTCAAATTGTTTCTTAACAAGAAAGCTTCCTTTGAAGTTCATATTTCTTCCTATGCATAAGCAACTGAAATCAGGCCTCTATGTGTACAAATGCTTCCAGTTGACAATACCTGTATTTTACAGAGACTGATAATATTCTTAGCTAAAGTCAAATAACCACAATAATCTCAAGGAAACAATCTTCCACTGTCAGTTTACATAGATAAACATACAAATGTGTTAGATTTATATTTTGATAAAAAATTTGTCAGTTTCCATTTTCCTCAGTGTTAATCAAGTAATTAAGTTATTTTTACATTAATCTATTAAGGACTAAATATTTAATAATTTAATATTCAAATCAGTTCGATCGCTCAGGACCCCATGGACTAGACCACAGCAGGCCTCCCTATCCATCACGAACTCCTGGAGTTCACTCAGACTCATGTCCACTGAGTTGGTGATGCCATGCAACCATCTCATCTTCTGTCATCCCCTTCACCTCCTGCCTTCAATCTCTCCCAGCATCTGGGTCTTTTCCAATGAGTCAGCTCTTTTCCAATGCCAAAGCATTAGAGTTTCAGCTTCAACCTTAGTCCTTCCAATGAGTATTCAGGACTGATTTCCTTTGGGATGGACCGGTTGGATCTCCTTGCAGTCCAAGGGACTCTCAAGAGTCTTCTCCAACACCATAGTTTAAAAGCATCAGTTCTTCAGCGCTCAATTTTCTTTATAGTCCAACTCTCACATCCATACATGACCACTGGAAAAAACATAGCCTTGACTAGACAGACATTTGTTGGCAAAGTAATCTCTCTGCTCTTCAATATGCTATCTAGGTTGGTCATAACTTATCTTCCAAGAAGTAAGAGTCATTTAATTTCATGGCTGCAGTCACCATCTGCAGTGATTTTTGGAGCCCAAAAAATAAAGTCTGACACTGTTTCCACTGTTTCCCCATCTATTTCCCATGAAGTGATGGGACTAGATGCCATGATCTTAGTTTTCTGAACATTGAGTTTTAAGCCAACTTTTTCACTCTCCTCTTTCACTTTCATNAGTGATTTTGGAGCCCCCCAAAATAAAGTCTCTCACTGTTTCCATTGTTTCCCCATCCATTTGCCATGAAGTGATGGGACTAGATGCCATGATCTTAGTTTTCTGAACACTGAGTTTTAAGCCAACTTTTTCACTCTCCTCTTTCACTTTCATCAAGAGGATCTTTAGTTCTTCACTTTCTGCCATAAGGGTGGTATCATCTGCATATCTGAGGTTATTGATATTTCTCCCAGCAATCTTGATTCCAGCTTGTGCTTCCTCCAGCCCAGAGTTTCTCATGATGTACTTTACATATAATTTAGATAAACAATGACAATATACATCCTTGACGTACTCCTTTCCCTATTTGGAATCAGCTTGTTGTCCCATGTCCAGTTCTAACTGTTGCTTCCTAACCTGCATACAGATTTCTTAAGAAGCAGGTCAGGTGGTCTGGTATTCCCATCTCTTGAAGAATTTCCCACAGTTTGTTGTGATCCACAGAGTCAAAGGCCTTGACACATTC
Organism: Neotragus moschatus; assembly: GCA_006410615.1. Lineage (NCBI taxonomy): Eukaryota > Metazoa > Chordata > Mammalia > Artiodactyla > Bovidae > Neotragus > Neotragus moschatus. The sequence goes on from SJYA01002408.1 coordinate 386,932, forward strand.
AATAAAGCAGAAGTAGGTGTTTTTCTGGAACTCTCTTGCTTTTTCAATCATCCAGTGAATGTTGGCAATTTGATCCCTGATTCTTCTGCCTTTTCTAAATCCAGCTTGAACATCTGGAAGTTCATGGTTCACATATTGTTGAAGCCTGGCTTGGACTATTTAGCGCATTACTTTACTAGTGTGCAAGATGAGTGCAATTGTGTGGTAGTTTGAGCATTATTTGGCATTGCCTTTCTTTGTGATTGGAATGAAAACTGACCTTTTCCAGTCCTGTTGCAACTGCCAAAGTTTTCCAAATTTGCTGGCATACTGAGTGCAGCACTTTCACAGCATCATCTTTCAGAATTTGAAATCACTCAACTGGAATTCCATCACTTCCACTAGCTTTGTTTGTAGTGATGCTTCCTAAGGCCCACTTGACTTCACATTTCAAGATGTCTGGCTTTAGATGAGTGATCACACCACTGTGATTATTTGGGTCATGAATATCTTTTTTGTACAGTTCTTCTGTGTATTCTTGCCACCTCTTAATATCTTCTGCTTCTGTTAGGTCCAGACCATTTCTGTCCTTTATTGAGCCCATCTTTGCATGAAATGTTCCCTTGGTATCTCTAATTTTCTTGAAGAGATCTCTAGTCTTTCCCATTCTATTGTTTTCCTCTATTTCTTTGCATTGATCACTGAGGAAGGCTTTCATGGGTATATCTTTCCTTTTCTCCTTTGCTTTTTGCTTCTCTTCTTTTCACAGCTATTTGTAAGGCCTCTTCAGACAGCCATTTTGCTCTTTTGCATTTCTTTTTCTTGGGGATGATCTTGTTCCCTGTCTCTTGTACAATGTCATGAACCTCCGTCCTTAGTTCATCAGACAATCTGTCTATCAGATCTAGTCCCTTGAATCTATTGCTCACTTCCACTGTATAATCATTAGGGATGTGATTTAGGTCATACTTGAATTTTCACTGGTTTTCCCCACTTTCTTCAATTTAAGCCTGAATTTGGCAATAAGGGGTTCATGATCTGAGCCACAGTCAGATCCCAGTCTTGTTTTTGCTGACTGTATAGAGCTTCTCCATCTTTGGCTGCAAAGACTATAATCAATCTGATTTTGGTGTTGACCATCTGGTGATGTCCATGTGTAGAGTCTTCTCTTGTGTTGTTGGAAGAGGGTGTTTGCTATTAATTTAATATTAATTAATTTCATTATTATTAATTATTTAATCATTATTGACATGGCCACTCCTACACAAGAGGAAATTTGGTGCTTAGGAGTTTCAAGAAAAAGTCCCTAAATGTCCTAAACTCATCCAAAGACATAAAAATCAAATTGAAATGAATACCAAAATAGACAAACAAACATATCAAGTATAATGTAAAAAATAATACTTTACAGATAACTTCTCAAAAGCATATAATAAGATGGAAGGTAAATTCATCACTATTTTATCACTTAGGAAAAAAGGAATGAGATTTAAGAATTGGTCAACATGAAAAGAGATGCACAGAAGTAAACTGAGAGACCAGAAATCAAGAGGAATAAGAGAAACAGAAGAAAGAGAAAAAAAGAGTTCACGAAAAAACCTGGTCCACAGGAGAGTTTTTCTGTAAATTGGCTAAGGCCCCTATGCTGTCTGGATACCACTTGAAAGACACAGCAGGCAGCTGCAACCCTCTTCTCAATTTTTAAAACACCCTAGATTAACAACAGATTTTAGCACTCAGCTGGGGGCATTGTTTCCACTGTATATTTTTTTCATTATTATTATTCACTAAATTCTAATAGAAAATGTAAAGGAGAAGGCCTACTTTTGTTTTGATGACAATTATTCTGATGATTATTTGAAGTTTCTGGTTCCCAGCTAGATAACTTCCAAAGTCACTCTTTATACACTATTCAACAGAAAAGAGAAGCAACTAGACTTAGCTCCATGACTGCCTTAGACTCTGGTGTATATATCCTTATCTAATAGGTGTGTTTAGATTATTGTCTAACCACATTTTTTTTATTGCCCTTCCCAGGTGGTGCTAATGGGTAAAGAACCCACCTGCCAATGCAGAGGACACAAGAGGTGAGGGTTTGATCCTTGGGTCAGGAAGATTCCCCTAGAGAAGGAAATGGCAGCCCACTCCAATATTCTTGCCTGGAGAATCCCATGGATAGAGTAGCCTGATGGGCTACAGTTCATAGGGTCCCAAAGAGACACAACTGAAGCAACTTAGCATGCACACAGACATAATTCTTCATTTTAAAAGGTGAAAAAGACATGGCTTCCCCAGGCCAAATCTAAGTAGCATACTGTTGTGGTCAGATAAGTCCTCAAGGCATACAATGCTGACAAAATTGACAGTTGTAGAGCTTACAATGAGGGTGTTTTTCTCTAATGTGTGTGCTTTCCAGGCTAACAGAAAGATAATATAAGATATATGCAGCTCCTTCATTGTGCATGAATATACGTCAAAGCACAGGACCTAAGAGTCAAAATGGATATGCTGCAGGAAAAGTGTGCTCTGGGGCATTACTGCTGCTACTAAGTCGCTTTAGTCGTGTCTGACTTTTAGCGACCCCATGGACTGCAGCCTACCAGGCTCCTCCGTCCATGGGATTTTCCAGGCAAGAGGACTGGAGTGGGGCTGGGGCATTACTAGAGCACTACAATTCCAAAATCAAAGTAGAAAACTCCATGTATTAGACAGTAAAGCCCAAACTCAGAAAACTGGCAGCAGGTCACAGCCATTCTCACAGGCAGTCCAGCTTCAAGCTGTATAGAGTCTGGACAGAAAAGAGGAGAGGGAGGACACTTAAAACTGATGAAAGTATGTTTGTCTCCCACACGAGAAAGAAAGGTTGGAAAAGCACCAAACTTCATTCTCCAGTGAGAATAAACATAGTTATGTCCACACTTCGTCTCTCATGTTTATAAGCTGATGCAGATGTTGAAAACCACACTCCCGATTTTAAAAGTAAGAAAAATGAAACTCAGTCTCATAAGAGGTCCTAGGATCAAAGCTAGAAATATGCTAAGGACAGCCAATTCACGATAGCACAGAGTACTTCAAGTGCCAGGGGAAACCAGGATACTTGAAGCATCTTCACTGTCTTTAGTAGTAAGTAGGAAGCTATTTGTCATTGAGTCAGAATTTAGAAGAATCTCCCTCTTCCACTGTGTCTCTTTCCCTTCAACCCATGACAAGGAGACAGCAGGAACCCCATTTCATATCTCAGCAAAAATGAAAATCTTGACAAGGAGAATGCCCCACAGTAGCTCCCTATATATTGACACAGAAACGTGTATTTTCCAAATAGTGCCCTAAAAAGAAAAATCCTCTACAATACGGCCATAGAACTTCTTCCCTGAAAGATTCTCCTTCTTCTCTACTACATTCAATCAGATATCAATTCCTGATTCTTCTCTCTACCAGTATTTTATTTTCTTTTATCCTTTCCATTTGCCCTATTATTGATACAAACACAGATGACCCTCTTCATCAACAGGCTAGAGGAATAGTTTCCTAAACAGGTATCATTAGTACCTCTTCCTTTTCAGTCTGCTGCTGCTGCTGCTGCTGCTATCACTTCAGTTGTGTCCGACTCTGTGAGACCCCATAGACGGCAGTCCACCAGGCTCTGCCATCCCTGGGATTCTCCAGGCAAGAACACTGGAGTGGGTTGCCATTTCCTTCTCCAATGCAGGAAAGTGAAAAGTGAAAGTGAAGTCACTGAGTGGTATCCAACTCTCAGCAACCCCATGGACTATGGCCTACCAGGCTCCTCCATCCATGGGATTTTCCAGGCAAGAGTACTGGAGTGGGGTGCCATTGCCTTCTCTGACCCATCCTAGATTTGTCATTCTGTAGCTCAGCTACGGGCACTCTATTTCCCTGCTTACAAGTCTTCAGAAGTTGCACCCTTGCTTTGAAATGGTACTAAATGTCTCTTGACCAATGCTTTTCCAGGCTTCCTTACATTCAGCATACCCTACATTCCAATCACCTTGACATGCACATACATCATAAAGATACACCATTCTTCCTACAACCTTTCCATGGTGAGGGGGCAACAGGAAGGGGTGAATTGCCATAAGGTTTCAAATACTTCTGCTTAGAAATGTCATATTGGCCAAAGCATGTCACATCTTCAAGAAAGAAGTGAAGGACAAACTTAACAAAAGGTCAATAAAAGGAGAACTGGAGCATAACCAATGACCACCACACTCTAAAATCATCAGGTACTAAACAGAATGGAAATAATTTATGTGAAGTATTTAGAGGTGAAACTAAAAACTAAGTGCAAAGATTTATATGCTGAATACTACCCAAAAAAATCCCAAATGAATGGAGAGACATAGTGTATGCATTCCTGGAAAGACTCAGTGCTGTTAAGACATCAGTTTTCTCCAAGCTGATCTACCTGTTGCTGTTCAGTTGCTTTGTTTTGCATGCTAAGTCACTTCAGTTGGGTCTGACTCTTTGAGACCCTATGGACTGTAGCCTGACAGGCTTCTCTGTCCATGGGATTCTCCAGGCAAGAATACTGGAGTGGGTGGCCATGCTATCCTTCAAGGAATCTTCCTGACCCAGGGATCGAACCAGCATTTCTTAAGTCTCATGCACTGGTAGGTGGGTTCTTTACCACTAGCACCACCAGGGAAGCTTTGTCACTTCAGTTGTGTCCAACTCTTTGCAGCCCCATGGACTGTAGCCCACCAGGCTCCTCTCTCTATGATATTTCCCAAGCAAGAATACTGGAGTGGGTTGCCGTTTCCTTCTCCAGGGGATCTTCCTGGACTAGGGATCGAACTGATCTATAGATTTATCATATTAAGAAACAAACTGCAACATATATTTTAACAGAAAGTTACAAGTTGATTCTAAACATATTATAGAATAGCAAAGGACGTAGCATAGTCAAAAACTTTGAAGACAAAAATCAAAGTTTTTGGACCCACACTACCTGATTTTAATACTTTAATACTTAATACTTTAATATAAAGTATTGGCTAAAACATTGGCATCAAAGTAGTATGATATACCATAAAGATTAGACATGCAGATTAACAAAATGGAATGAAGATATTAGAAATAGACCCACACAGGTATGGTCAGATTATTTTTGACCAATGGTGCAAAGATAATTCAATGAGGAAAGATTAATCTTTCCAAAAACAATGCTGCAACAATTGGACATTTATATGCCAAAGGGGAAAAAAATAAATCTTAAAGTCGATCTTGTACTTTATTCAAAAATTGATCCCAAATTAAGTATACACCTAAAAGTAAGGATTAAAATTATTTTTTAAAATACACAAACCATAAAAAGCTGATAAATTAGACCTCACAAAAATTATGTTTATGCTCTTCAAAAGTAATTTAAAAATTAAAGCATAACCAACAGACAGGGAGAAAATATTTGCAATATCCGTATTTGATAAAAATACTTGAATCTTGAATATATAAAAACCTCCAATAACTTGTTGCCAAGAAAAAATATATATATACTAATAGGAAAGCAAGTTTTGCAAAGAATCACCAAAGGGAAAAGAAATAGAAAAAATGGTGCTCAACATCATCAGTCCTTAGGGAAATGCAAGTTCAAACTATAGTGAGTCACCACTACCTTTCTACTAGAATAATTTTTTAAAAATCTGAGAAGACTAAGTGCTGTTGTGGATGTAGAGACTGGAAGTTGTATGCACTATATTGCTAATAAGAGTGCAAAATGGTACAGTCATGCTGAGAAATAACTTGGCAGTTTCTTCTTAATGACCCCACTCTTAGACCCAGGAAAAATAAAAACATATATAAATGAAAATGTGTATGTCCACACAAATACTCATAAGTGATTGTTCATAATCAGCAAAAAAAATGATCACAATCCAAACACCTGTAACTGGTGAATGAACTAACAAACCATGGTTAAGTCTGTAATAAAATACTACACAGCAAAACAAAGAAACAGACTACTGACGCATATAATAACATGGTTGAATTTCAAATATATTAGGCTAAGTGAAAGTACACAGATTTCTAAAGCTACATACTGTATGACTTTATTTATATACTATTCTGGAAATCATATAATATTCTGGAAAATGCAAAATTTTAAGGATACAAGATCAATTGTGACTGAGAAGGGAGAGTTAGCCACAGAGTTTCTGGTAGATTATTCATCACTCGTCAGACTGTACACTGACTTGGAGAGGTGTTTATATGAAATTTATGCCTCAATAAATATGACTTAAAAGGATTAAAGATTTTTAAAATATGAGAAATATATAATTGTTTTACTCATTAATCCATTGCTATTATGAATACTAATCCTACTCCTTACGTTCACAATTTGGAGTGCTGACTTTAAAGCAAAATACCTAACTTTTTGCCTACCAACTGGAGAAAATGCTTATAAGACATTTTTTCACAATGATGAAGATTGATATTTTCACATCTCCCTTAATAATAGTCTGATTAATTTTACACAAACATCAATATTTTTCTTTAAAATTCTACACATCTTCTAGAGATACTGATCAGTTCAGTTCAGTTCAGTTGCTCAGTCGTGTCCGACTCTTTGCGACCCCATGAATCGCAGCACGCCAGGCCTCCCTGTCCATCACCAACTCCCNTGTTGTTCCATGTCCAGTTCTAACTGTTGCTTCCTGATCTGCATACAGATTTCTCAAGAGGCAGGTCAGGTGGTCTGGTATTCCCATCTCTCTCAGAATTTTCCACAGTTTATTGTGATCCACACAGTCAAAGGCTTTGGCATAGTCAATAAAGCAGAAAGTTACATTACATTTATCTCACCTACTTTCTCCTTATTTATAATTACTCTTTCACTGATGAAATAAATTGAAGATAACACAAACATATGGAATGATATACCCTGTTCATGGACTAGAAGAATTAATGTTGTTAAAATGACCACACTCCTCCCCAAAGCAATCTATAGATTCATTGCAGCCTTTATCAAAATACCAAGGATGGGACTTTCCTGGTGGTTCAGTGGTTAAGACCTTCCAGTGCAGGGAGTGCAGGTTCAATCTCTGGTTAGAGAGGTAAGATCCAAAACGCCTTGGACCAAAAAAGCAAAACATAAAACAGAAGTAATATTGTTACAAATTCAAGAAAGACTTTTAATAAAAACTCTATAAAAAATGCCAAGGACATTTTTCACAGAATTAGAACAAATATTTTTAAATTTTGCATGGAAACACAAAGACCTTGAATAGTAAAAACAATCTTGAGAAAGAGCAGAGCTAGAGGAATTATACTCCCTGACTTCAGACTTCACTACAAAGGTACAGTCATCAAAACATTATGGTACTGTTACAGAAACAGACACATACATGGATATAATAAAACGGACAGTTCAGAAATAAATCCCCATACTAACTGGCTTCCCTGGTGGCTCAGATGGTAAAGAATCTGCCTGCAATGTGGGAGACCATTCAATCCCTGGGTTGGGAAGATCCCCTGGAGGAGGGCATGGCAACCCACTCCAGTATTCTTGCCTGGAAAATCCCCATGGACAGAGGAGCCTGGCGAGCTACAGTCCACGGGGTCACAAAGAGGCAGAGACAACTGAGACTAAGCACAGCACATGGTCAACTAATCTGTTACAAAGGAGGCAAGAATATACAATGGAGAAAAGAGTCCCTTCAATGAGTGGCGCTGGGAAAACTGGAAATCTACATGTAGAAGAATGAAATTAAAACATTATCTAACACCATATGTAAAAATAAACTCAAAACAGATTAAAGACCTAAATATACCAGAAACGAGGCTTCCCAGGTGGCACTGGTGGTAAACAATGTGCCTGCCAATGCAAAGATGCAAGAGATGTGGGTTCAATCCCTGGGTCAGGAAGATCCCCTGGAGAAGGGCATGATAACCCACTCAAGTAGACTTGCTTGAATAGTTCCATGGAAGCAGAGCCCAGTGGGCTATAATCCATAGGGTTGCAAAGAGTCAGAAACAAATGAGCACACAGACGTGCGTATCAGAAACCATAAAATTCCTAAAAGAAAACATAAAAGGAAGTTAGAAGACTAAGTGCTGGTGTGGATGTAGCAAATGGAACTTGTATACACTATGTTGCTGATAAGAGTGCAAAATGGTACAGTTATGCTGAGAAACAATTTGGCAGTTTCTTATTAATTATAGCATACACTTTGATATAACTTGTAGGAATATTCTTTTTGGTTCTCTCTCCTGAAGTAAAGGAAATAAAAACGAAAAATTTTAAATGGGACCTAATTAAGCTTTTGCACAGCAAAGGTAACTATCAATAAAACTAAAAAAATGCCTACTGAGTGAAAGAAAATATTTGTAAACGATAGACTGNTCACTGCAGTGGCCTCTCTTGTTGCAGAGCATAGGTTCTAGGGCACACGGGCTTCAGTAGCTGCGGCAAGTAGATTCAGTAACTGTGGCTCCCGAGCTCTAGAGCACAGGCTCAACAGTTGTGTCCCGTGGGCTTACTTGCTCCACTGCATATAGAATCTTCCTGGATCAGGGATCAAACTCATGTCTCCCACATTGGCAGGCAGATTTTTCATCACTGAACCACCAAAGAAGCCCGGGGCAACTGCTTTAAATATAGGTAAACGATGTTTGTGTTTTAAGTGCAAATATAGTGATGGTAACAAAAATGATCTTTATCATTTCTTCAAGTTTCACATGCATGAACTTCTCTATTTCCAATAATCCTGTGACACAGATTGACCAAGCAATCTCTTTATATTAAAATAGGGAAACGTCTCCAAGTGGTTAAGTGGTTGGAGCCAGTCATATGGCTTAAAAATAATAAATTTAGCAGTGTAATTCCATATAATGCCTTGAATAAATTCATTATGCTACAAAACAGGTCTCCTAGAATTCAAATTTTAACAGTGGGAAAGAACTTAGAAGCATTATCAAACATATTCCCCAACTATATTCCCATCCAATACACACACACACACACACACACACACACACACACACACACACTTCCATTCAAGGTCTAGAGCTCCTTACTGTAGTTTCTGGACAATCTTAAGTTAGAATTCACACTTTCAGTCTTTACTCTATACCAGCACTTCTTTCCTTGAAAAACCTGCAGAAAAATAAGAGTAATGTCATAAACTCTTCTTTTAAAATAAATTGTGTGGGGATTCACTGGCCATCGAGGGGTTAGAACCTGGAATTTCCACTGTAGGGAGCACTGGTTCAATCTCTGGTCTGGGAACTAAGGTCCCCATATGCCTCACAGCACAGGGTGGGGGTGGAGAGGTGGGGTGGAGGGTAAGGGGGTTAATCATCAAGAAAAAGAGCACACTTATCTCTCAGTCTATGTGGGAGGGTAGAAATCCTTCTAAAAACTTTAAAAACAGTAATAAAATTAATTGTGTGGTTTCAAATTTCAAGTTTGAAAAGAATTTTTACCCAAAAAATATTACAAATATTTATATTATTGAACTATCATAAATATTTATATTATCAAAATATTGTAAATATTTTAAGAAGATGTAACTCTTTTTTATCAACAAATTAGCTGTCTCTTATACACATCTAGATGTGTATANTCAAGTTTGAAAAGAATTTTTACCCAAAAAATATTACAAATATTTATATTATTGAACTATCATAAATATTTATATTATCAAAATATTGTAAATATTTTAAGAAGATGTAACTCTTTTTTATCAACAAATTAGTTTCAGACTTTTGTGTTGATAAAATAAGTTTGTCTATAAAAAGAATTGAATGAATTCCAAGAAAATACTACAAGGCTGATTAAGGTTAGATTTTCAACAATTCCAAGACATTGCTCCTCTCTTTTTTTCTAGCAAAGAACCTAAAGTACAGACAAGTTTAAATATCAATAGAAAAATATGCAATTTCTCTCCTAGGGTGGACTCAATGACAGTACAGGAGAATGGGCAAACTAACACAGCTTTAGGCACACTTCTGGCATAGCTCAGATGGTGAAGAATCTGCCTGGAATGCAGGAGACCTGGGCTCCATCCCTGGGTTGGGAAGATCCCCTGGAAAAAGGAAAGGCTACCCACTCCAGTATTCTGGCCTGGAAAATTCCATGGACTGTATAGGCCACGGGGTCACAAAGAGTCAGACACAACTGAGAGACTTTGACTTTCACTGGCTTTGATAAAAAGGTTACTGTGCAATCTGGATCCAGTGTTACCTGGATTACTCTTTCACTATGCTCGCAGGCCTTAATGCAATCTATTTCTCCATCTCAATGACAAATACATATACACAGAACCTTGTCTAAGAGAATTCGTTTTCACAAAGGAATACCAACCTCGTCACGCACTTGCTGGATTCTGAAGTATTTGTAGCCAACCATTCATCTTTCTTTGTGTAAAACAGACTTAAAAATATAAAGTATAAATTATAAATGACTCAAAAAGTATATAAGTGTAAAACTTAAAATGCAAATTAAGTATAATAATATATAAAAATATAAGACAATTAGCATCTTTACTGTATTAAGAATTATAAAATACCACATGAAGAATTTTTTAAGTGTGTTCAGCAAAAGAAATAAGAGTTTTAAACTGACGCATCATTTTTGAAGGATAATTAAGAAATATAATAAAGAACAACTGTTGACATTCATTAGATGCCACAAATAGTTTAGTACTTAAATATCAAATGAAATTCTCATAGCAAACCTAAAAGAAAGGTATTATTATAATCCTTATTTTCAGATCAATAAACTGAACCACAAAAATGTTAACTTATTTAAGGTCACAGAGACATAATGTAGATAAGCCATTCCCTGGTGGTCCAGTAGTTTAGACTCCATGCTCCCAATGAAGGGTCCTGGGTTTAATCCCTGGGGTCAGGGAGTGGCAACTCACTTCAGTATTCTTGCCCGGAAAAATCCCATGGGCAGACAAACCTAGCAGGCTACAGTCCTTGGGGTCGTAAAAAGGTGGACACGACTTAGGGATTGATTATGCACACACAGGGAACTAGATGGGGCATGCCACAGTGAAGACCCGGCTCAGTCAAATTATTAAAACAAACAAACAAACATGCAATTGAACCTCAGATTCTAAAAATTGGTTATGACCTTTAACAAAATCAAAATTTCTACTGTCTTCTAGAAATATTTTCCAACAAATTACTAAGGATTCACACAAATATTAATACACAAATATGCTGGGGGCAGTCATTTATCATAGCAATATCTGTGAGACAATGCATATGTCTAATATTAAGATATTGATTGAGTAATTTATAGTTACTCATACCTAGTTATGCAGCAATTTAAAATAATTTCTTAAAGAATTTTCAAAGGCATGAAAAATGATCAGATATACTGCAGTACAAAGAGAGCAATATGTGAAATAAAAACCTAAACCTATATAAAAAAGTAGGTTTGTGTTAATACAGAGCAAAATGCCTGGAATGATGCTTATCAAAATGTTAATAGTTACTTATGGGTAGATAAATTATAGGAGATATTCATTTCTTATTTTACAGCTTTTCTGCTTTAACATTCTCTATAAAAATCATTTATTATATTTATTTTTTCAGTTGGAAAAACTGCATAATATTTGTGGCATAACCATTAGAACTTTCTAAGCCCTTACTGCATTCATTTTATTTTTCTCCTTTGGTTTCTACTTTTTATTTCCTTTTTTTCCTTGGGTATATAGTTTTTTCAATTTCTTATTTGTAGTTTACCATTTACTGTTTGTGATTCTGTTGCAAAATGTCTTAAATCCTAATGGAATCTAGTATAAAAATTCAAAATATAAATAGTTTAGAAGCCTCATCTGAAACTCCCATTATATCCATTACTAGATCTAAAACATATGACTAAAATAACACACAAACTTGAATAAATGGATCTTTTTAACCAAAAGCAAGCCCATTATACTGTCCTTTCATGTTTAATCCTCCATCAGCTGAACATTTTACATAAATTTTCACAAAAACATCATTTGATCAGAGAACATCTGCCAGAGCCTGGAACACATTTTTCCAGTCCTCGACTTGAAGTTTAGTATAAATATCATATACATGCTTTCCCAGAGACTTTGACATATCACAATATCCTTATACACAAAATTTACATGTGCCATTCATTTGCATAGAAATCTAATCCTAAAAGTACTTTCATATGTTTTATTTCAATTAATCCTCATAAGAAACCTACAAAAAAAAGTATCACTGGATAAACAGATAAAAATATCATGATAGGCACTTATATCTGATTCCCAAGGCTATTATTTTCCTAACAAAAGCTTGACTTCTTTTACCATCACTAGCAGATCTGGCAAAACTGACTCCACAATATACGTCATGAATCATTGCTTTCAAATAAGCATCTTGGAGACAACCAGAATTTTTTATTCTATCCAAGTCAATATTATTTGCTATAATCATGAACTAAGAGCTAAAAAAACACTCAGAACATATATACATTGTCTACTCATATATATGTGTGTTACACCAGATAAAACTTTCCTGAAAAATGTTTAATGTATACTAAGCATACAGTGCACAAACACACACACACACACACACACACACACCCCACACACACACAGGATTTTCCTGTGGAGAATAATTAAGCTTAAGATGTGTTTTCTTCCTTTAAGATGAAATGCAGACTTCTCATTAAAAGTCAAATCTTTCCTTTCAAAACACAGAAAAAAATGTTCCTTTTTTTAAACGCCCAGATGGCTAAATGAATGTTTTTGAAATTTTTCTACTTGAGAATATTCTTTAGCCTAATAATTCCCCTGAGACCCTATTCTCTCTCAATACTCATAATGGGCTCTCCTCAATATTCAAACACTGCTACATTTAACAATAATGCTCATCTTCTTTTTCTTCAAATTTCCTCTTCCATGATTCTTCAATGACCTGCCCTTCTCTCCAATGACTCCCGGGACAAGTTGCGTTCTGGAATTCAAACTGACTTTAGCTCCCGCTCCCTCTTTCTCTGTATTTGCACCATTCACGTGTCTCTGAAAACACTAGTCATACAGTTTCTAACAATACCTCTTGGCTATGATGATACTTCCCTAAGTTACATTTTAGCATCTCCCTTAATTTTTCTGCTTTTAGATAATATTAGCATTACAATCACAAAGGTGAATCTTTTCAATACCCTGACCTTTACCTCAGAGAAGGCAATGGCACCCCATTCCAGTACTCTTGCCTGGAAAACCCTATGGACAGAGGAGCCTGGTAGGCTGCAGTCCATGGAGTCGCTAAGAGTTGGACATGACTGAATGACTTCACATTCCTGCATTGGAGAAGGAAATGGCAACCCACTCCAGTGCTCTTGCCTGGAGAATCCCAGGGACAGGGGAGCCTGGTGGGCTGCCATCTATGGGGTCGCACAGAGTCAGACATGACTGAAGCGACTTAGCAGCAGCAGCAGCAGACCTTTACCTACTACAGGAAAGTAGGCATCATTGTACTTTACAGATAGACTTCATATACAACGACCAAAGAATCAAAGAGCTGTCTCAGCAAATGGATCATTAACACAATGAAAAATGAAGAGTTTGTGGCAAGGGGAAGATCGAGCACAGTGTGATAACAATCTAGCTTAAAGTCCCAAAACCTGAAACAAATGAGACTCCTCTACATACTTTTAGTCATTTTTCTTCCCCTAGATCATTTTATTATAGGATTTCTACTAAAGACACCATGTAAAAGATTCTTGAACAAGAGCTAAGGTGTTGGTATTATGGATTATTTAATGTAGCACATTTGATCTGAGTTTTGAGACATGCAGAAATATCTGTCTGTGTAAGTGTCTGTCTTAGGAAAATGATCAGAAATGTTGACACTCTCAACCATCACTTTGAATTTGCACAAAGCATTAACCATCACATTGAAAGAGCCACAGTTTAGCCTTCTTTCCTCTCACATGTGCTTAGCTTTGACTTAACCAAAAAAGTGGGCATTTTGCCTTGAAAAACAACAAGTGGTTGTATTCTGCATATTCTCATCTCCCCTCGATGACACTCCTGATTGCATCTAACCTGCCAGCAGAACTGGACTGGAAAACAAGAGCTTTCATTTGGCCATGAGAACAAAGAGCAATTGTTTCTGTAAAGCAGTGAAGTTTCTAATGCAGCCAGAGGTTACAGAAAGGAATCCTCATAAGGGAAGGAGGAAAAAATCTCCATCATGTCAGCACTGTCAGTGACCAAAGCCATACTCCAGCGTATGACCTATGGCCCTCAAAGCTGAGGAATATTTCTTCCTCTATAAAGTGAGTGTTATTTGATTAAATGAATGTTTCTCTAATAAATAGCATACTAAAGGTCTTTTGAAAAGTTCTGAACAATCCTCTTATCTGTAGCCAAATAAAAGATATATTGGCAAAAACAAAACTTTCATCCAAATTAATAATGTCTTTATACATCCATGTCCGGATCTGCACTGGCTCAAGACTGGGCGGCATTTCCCCAGTAATCGTTCTCTAACCACTGAGTTTTCAAGCAAAGCCAGCGTTCCCCGTATTAAAGTTAGTAGGCCATTTTTCTGAAGGTATCTTTGTCTTCCTGGTCATTACCACTGTATGAGATTCATTAAAATCATAAAAGAACTGATAGTTTCATATGTCAGTATGAAGGTACTTTGGATCCCATTTAAAAATTAAAAAATTAAATATGACCTAACTTCAGTACGGTAGATACAGTTATATAATTCCCTCATTTTCTTTTTTTACCTTCACTCTGCTTTCCTTTTTGAAATCTGATTTGTTGGCAGGGATAGAATATCTGTATATTTTGAAAGTGGCATGAGTAAAAAAAAAATGACACCCCCCCCCAAGTGATAGCTTAGGAGCCTGAATAGTAGGTGATCTTGGATCATAACCTTCTGGGCATCACCCCAGACAGAAAATCACTGCTCATTTGAGCACTAATTAGTGTCCATTCTTGGCAGAGAATTAAGCAAATAGATCGCACTCTCACTTCTCTGAGATTTCTCTATATTACAAGATCTATGGTAAACTAAAAAGTGAGAATATATGCCATAATAATTGAAAGATGAACACAAAATAACCAGCACAATGCTTTGGTCTTCAAAATGAATGAATTTCTCTCTGAAAGCAAAATATATTGAAACGTGGATTCTGCTATTAGGTCTATGAATCCATAACCTTAACTCCTGGACAATTAGAACCCCAGAACTCTGACTCAGATCAGGTTTCCCAAACCAAAGATTGGCATAGAGTAGGGTGCTTTCGTCCACAGTTACTAGCATGGATCCAACGAGTTACTGAGGAAAACAGAGATGAGCTCAGGACCCAATAACAGTATCTGAAGCGTCAACTACAAAAGAGGCCAGATATATTCAGCAAAAAATGAACATAACAAAAGCTGTTAAAAATTAAAATAATAAAAGTTATTGTGCACTCAGGGATCTGAGGTGGCATCAGTGGTAAAGAAACCACGTGCCAATCCCTGGGTTGGGAAGATCCTCCAGAGAAGAAAATGGCAACCTGCTCCTGTATTCTTGCTCAAGAAATTTCATGGACAGAAGAGCCTGGTAGGCTACAGTCCCCGGGGTCACAAAGAGTCGAACACGACTGAGTGACTCAGCACTCACACACATTGTGTACCCATTGCTTACACTGTTTACTAGTTTCTTACAATACTTACAAAGGTTTATTTTGGGGGAATATTAGTTCAGGTATAAGACCAGCAGCTGTAACAAAGAGAGCCAAAGTATAAGAGCTCAGACAAAGCAAAGGTTGACTTGTCCCTTAAGTAAAATTCCAGAATAGGTGATGGGCTCTGCTCCGTGAGGCTGCCCAGGGACTCTGCTACTGGGGTAGCTCCACTTATCTTAACTTGTGCTTTCCATC
The DNA here is from genome assembly GCA_006410615.1 of Neotragus moschatus. Classification (NCBI taxonomy): domain Eukaryota; kingdom Metazoa; phylum Chordata; class Mammalia; order Artiodactyla; family Bovidae; genus Neotragus; species Neotragus moschatus. Next base: position 402,782 of record SJYA01002408.1, read on the forward strand.
TGTGTGTCTATAATGACTGCTGAAGTTGTCACCATGATCCAACAAGCGTAAAACAGAAAATAAGTTCAGGGAGAGTAGTGGGCCTCTAAGAAACACCCAGGAGGTTGCACACATCACTTCCTGCAAATAAGCAGAATCTGGAGATTCTGCTGAATCTGAAGCATCTTTGCATAGGGTGAGTCCCCAGTAACAAGCTTTTGTGGACTGCAACATTTAGAAAACATATGGTTGAGGTCATTGTCATCTGTCTGTGCAATCTTGTGTTAAACGTTGACCTTCTTTGGACCTTCATTTCTTTACAGGTAAAATTTTATAATTCAACAATATTTTTTCCTAAGGACCACTATAGCTCCAAAAATTAATTATTATGTTTAGAAATATGTACACTTAATTATAAAACCAATAATGTGCTACAGAGTAGAAATTTAAAGGAACCAGATTTAGTCCAATCTGTCTTAGGCTGAGCTTTGGAGAAGCTGCCTCTTTTGTTTTATTTTCGTCTTTTTACAACTAGCATTATCCAAAATGAGTTTTATGTAACATTAATCCCATAAAATGCTTTAAGGGAAAAAAAAAGAGCTCTATGGCATTTTAATTGGAATATTTTTGGTTATAAGAAGGAAAAAAATAACTATATTGAGAAAAGGGAGAATGTTTATAAGGAATATGGAATGTCACAGGGAACCTAAGGTCAAGAATGTGGACTTAGAAGCAGCTTGATCCACAGATTCAAATGCCCTTAGGACTCACTATCTTTTTCTCCCTTTGGTTTCATTTTTTTTTCCTGGTAAGAACCAGGTTCCTTTAACTTCTACATGAAAGGAAAAAGAGGTTATTAATAGATCCTTAGTGTTTAATTTACCTACAATCAAGGCACCCAAGCAAGACTTGCACCCTCTGTTTCAGTTCCGAATTCAAATATCTTGGGACAAAGACTCATTGGCCCTGTAGGGTCAAGTCCTTCCTTAGGCAAAGTAACAGAGGCAGAACCACATTGTAACATGACTGCCTTCTTATATGTAATTGTTGGAAGCGTCCTTGGCCCATAATCTCACAGGGGTCCATAGGGAACACTACCTTATTTTAGACACTTATAGAGCCAACTTTTTCACTCTCCTCTTTCACTCTCTTCAAGAGGCTTTTTAGTTCCTCTTCACTTTCTGCCAAAAAAGCCTCTTGATGAGAGTGAAAGAGGAGAGTGAAAAAGTTGGCTTAAAACTCAACATTCAGAAAGCAAAGATCGTGGCATCTGGTCCCATTATTTCATGGCAAATGCATGGGGAAACAGTGTCAGACTTTATTTTGAGGGGCTCCAAAATCACTACAGATGGTGACTGCAGCCATGAAGTTAAAAGACGCTTGCTCCTTGGAAGAAAAGTTATGACCAACCTAGATAGCATATTCAAAAGCAGAGACATTACTTTGCCAACAAAGGTCCGTCTAGTCAAGGCTATGGTTTTTCCAGTGATCATGTACGGATGTGAGAGTTGAACTGTGAAGAAAGCTGAGCCCCAAAGAATTGATGCTTTTGAACTGTGGTGTTGGAGAAGACTCTTGAGAGTTCCTTGGACTTCAAGGAGATCCAACCAGTCCATTCTAAAGGAGATCAGTCCTGGGTGTTCTTTGGAAGGAACGATGCCAAAGCTGAAACTCCAGGACTTTGGCCACTTCCTGCGAAGAGCTGATTCATTGGAAAAGACTCTGATGCTGGGAGGGATTGGAGGCAGGAGGAAAAGGGGACGACAGGATGAGATGGCTGGATGGCATCACTGACTCGATGGACCTGGATTTGAGTGAACTCTGGGAGATGGTGATGGACAGGGAAGCCTGGCGTGCTGCAATTCATGGGGTCACAAAGAGTCGGACACGACTGAGTGACTGAACTGAAATGAACTGACAGATTCACAAAGCATAGCAACAAAATTAAAGGTGCAAAAATCCTAAAGTAAACTTTAAATTCATGTTCCTCAAAAAATTTTATAAAAAGTTTTAGAAAGATTTATATACATAAGAGTATGTGTGTATATATATGAAAGGGAAACTGTTAGTCACTCAGTCATGTCAGAGTCTTTATAATGCCATGGACTTGTAGCCCACCAGGCTCCTCTGTCCATGGGATACCTCAGGCAAGAACACTGGAGTGGGTAGCCATTCCCTTCTCCGTGGTATCTTCATGATCCAGGGATCAGACCTGGACCTCCCGTATGGCAGGCAGATTCTTTACCATCTAAGCCATTTATATATATATATATAGAGAGAGAGAGAGAGAATTGAATGAAAATTGAAAAATTTTCCCAAGGTATTAATGTGGCACTTATTCCAACTGATTTTAATCCACTCCAACACATTCTATGGCTCGTCGGCATAATTAAACACCTGAGTGTCTTTGCACGGACACTCTAGGTGCTCTGGAAACCTAGTAAGAGGTGAGTTAGCTCCCAGAATGTTTTCAAATCTGGTGGTAATAAAGAAACATGAAGTACTCAGGTTTTTCAGATGAACTTCTGCTATGATAAATAACTAGTTCAGAAGCAATAAGATCAGAGAAAGGTCTGATCTCTCTCTAAATTTTGCTAAAGGAGGACATCCTTTTTGCTATGGGAATAGCACTAACTCACAGGCCAAATCATAATAAAGCACTGCCTCTTTCCAAAGTAACATGCAGTTTAGCACAGTGTAATAAATGACACATGACTGTTACTTGAAAGTAGAAAGGAGCAAGCACTTCTGGTTTGGGCATGAGGAAAGGCCTTAAAAGATGAGTAGTATTTTATTAGGCAAACTTTAGAGCACCTCTATAGTGGAATTCTGAGGTCAGAGAAAAGCATGTACAAAGAGACAAAAGTAAAAAGCTCAGGACACATCCTGGCATTGGTAAATTATGTAAACTGGCCGCGAGCTACAGTATGTACCTGAAAATAACATGATAAGGGGTAAAAAGAGATTATATCTGAATTTTGAAAGCTCTTAAATGCTAATTCAAGAAATTAGAACTTCATTTTATAAGGAATTAGCAGACTCTGAAAGTTTTATGCTCTGTTTTGGTTTTTATTTTTATTTTCATTAAGGAACTGCTTTGTTCAAGATATTATTTTAAGAAAATTAATATATCAATGATGTGCTGGAAAAAGTAGCATGCATGGGAAAGAGAAGAAGTTAGTCTCTCTTCCTTGATGTGGCAGATTGTATTTTCCAAAGATGGTTACATCGGCACCTCACATCCTCCATGGTCTTCTTAAAATGGCAAATTTGCATTATTTTCATCAATTGATGGGGTCTATATTTCCTCTCCTTTGAAGCATAGTGAATCTTAGTGACTCCCTGACCACTAGAGTATAGCCAAATTGATGGTATGTGACTTTTAAAACTAGACCATAAAATGCCAAGCACTTCTGCCTTATTCTTTCCTGGGCTGGTAGCTCTTGAAACCCACCTACGATGCTGTGAAGTCCAGACTAGAATGATATATCATAAGAAGAGGCCACAGTGTAGGTGTTCTAGCTGACAGTCCAAATAAGGGCACAGCCTATAACCAGCATCAACTTCCAGACATGACAGCAGAAGTCTCCAGATGTTCCCAAATCCCAGCCACAGACTAATTCCTAGTCTTCTAGTCTTCCTAGCTGAGGCCCTAAACATTGTGAAACAGAATCAAACTAAATTGTGCAACTGCCTTGGATTAGGCAGTTCTCTGGGCTAAATTAAATTCTCAGTGAGGGGCAAAGCTGCACACCATCACTTTGGAAATCTGCATGGAGAACTCCAGAATTCACCCCTTGCACTACTCAGATGGACTCCTTCTCAAAGCAAATTTACCCCACCTGAAGAGTTTCCACCATGTTCTGATTGGCCTTGTTTTCTGGAAAAACTTAACAAGAAAAGTGCTAATGAAACAAATTACAGCCCCACTGTTGCAACTCTTGAGGCTGTAACAGTTAATCAACATTCCCCTTCCAACTGTCCCTATAAATTCCCCTCTATCCTGGCCTAGCAGCTCTAATTCATGCTAACTCTAATGACAGAAGAACAACCCTCTGCTTTCCAAAGAGTGAACACATAGAACAAAATTCTCTTCTCTTGTCTCTAAAATGCACAGTGAAATCACATTTTTCTTCATTTACCCCTGGCCATTTCCAAAGAGATACTTGGAGCACAGTCTAGGCAGATTCCCTGATAGAATGACCCAGACCTTCATCTCTGTGGATCTGAATTACTGTACTCTTCTCAGGCTATGGTTGAGGGGTATGGGGGCACCAAGAGCTGTCCAGATGGATATATCCAGTCCTAAATATCAAAAGTATTATTCTCTGCCCATGTTGTCTAGTAGCAGGTCTATCTCTTCCTGATGATCAAGGTCATTTACCTCTGCCAGTCTGATAATTCCAGTTTTGTCTATTGTTTCCTTGCCACAAAAATCCTAAAGAGATCAGGGGTTTATAGAGCACTGTGCTTCTTTCTTGGGGATAGAGAAGATGCAAATGGTTGGTCCTTTACTTTGGAGGCGATATCACACAGCATGCCCATGTTAGAATCTAGAAAATTTGAACCGATATGGTGGGTACGTGAATTTTCATAGGGTTCATCTTCCTTCTGTCTACAGAGCCTTCAAATGTATTTGCCTTTTCTGAGTAGTTCATTTTGTATAAACACCATGATACCACCAATGTAGCACCAATAAGACATAATAAGGTATTCTATAAAATATCCAGACAGTCCAGATCCTCTGGACTATATTATGACAAAGGGCAGGAGAGTTAAGATCAATGTTAACACCCTTTTCGAGGGGAAAGATTAGAAAAACATGCCATTATCAGTGAATGCAATTGCCTCTGATCTTTTTAACAAGTTTATAGCACTGGGAAAGTTTTCGTGCTTCAGTATGTCTTTTGTAAAATAAGGATTAAACATAGCATCCATTTCCCAATGTTATAAAGATTAAAAAAATTAACATATATAAAATATCTAGGTTTGATGCAGAAGGCTTGGGACTGATGGGCAGGAATGATCCGGAGGGATGGTGTGGGGAGGGAGGAGGAAAGGGGGGGAGGTCCGGATTGGGAACTCAGATACACTTATGGCTGATTTATGTCAATGTATGGCAAAATGAGTACAGTATTGTAAAGCAAAACAAACTAAAAAATAAAAATTAAAAAAATATATCTAGCATAACTTCTGATAAAGAGAAAGCACACAATTAATAGAAACTTTGAAAATTGGCAAAGGTCAGACATTGTCAGTGTTCTTCATTGTCTTTAACTCATAAATATCTTTGCTTTTTTATTTGACAAATTAAAAAAGTTGATATCAGGCTAAAGAGAGGTTTTCTCCCTCTCTGTTTATTGTATTTTTTATTATTATATTTGAACTAATCAAAATAAAGATCTATGAACAAAGGGAGCTACAACCATTAACAGTTCAAAAAGCCAAAGAATGTATGAACACTCATAATCCATTTCTTCCATCCACCAGTCCACCTCAACCCTTGGATCAGTTGAAGAAACTCTTTTAAACAGCAAGAAATTTCCAGAAAAACATCTACTTCTGCATTATTGACTATACCAAAGCCTTTGACTGTGTGGATCACAACAAACTGTGGAAAATCCTGAGAGAGATGGGAATACCAGAACACCTGACCTGCCTCCTGAGAAATCTGTATGCAGGTCAGGAAGCAACAATTAGAACTGGACATGGAACAACAGACTGGTTCCAAATCAGGAAAGGACTACATCAAGGCTGTATATTGTCACCCTGCTTATTTAACTTATATGCAGAGTGCGTCATTAGAAATGCTGGGCTAGAAGAAGCACAAGCTGGAATCAAGACTGCCAGGAGAAACATCAATAACCTCAAATATGCAGATGACACCACACTTATGGCAGAAAGTGAAGAAGAACCAACAAGCCTCTTGATGAAAGTGAAAGAGGAGAGTGAAAAAGTTGGCTTAAAGCTCAGCATTCAGAAAACTAAGATCATGGCATCCAGTCCTATCACTTCATGGGAAATAGATTGGAAAGCAATGGAAGCAGTGACAGACTTGATTTGGAGGGCTCCGAAAATCACTGCAAATGGTGACTGCAGTCATGAAATTAAAAGATGCTTGCTCCTTGGAAGAAAAGATATAACCAACCTAGATAGCATATTAAAAAGCAGAGGCATTACTTTGCCAACAAAGGTCCGTCTAGTCAAGGCTATGGTTTTTCCAGTAGTCATGTATGGATGTGAGAGTTGGACTATAAAGAAAGCCGAGTGCCAAAGAATTGATGCTTTTGAACTGTGGTGTTAGAGAAGACTTTTGACAGTCCTTTGGACAGCAAGGAGATCAAACCAGTCCATCCTAAATGAAATTGCCCTGAATATTCATCGTAAGGATTGATGCTAAAGCTGAAACTTCAATAATTTGGCCACCTGATGTGAAGAAGTGACTAACTGGAAAAGACCCTAAAGCTGGGAAAGATTGAAGCTGGGACAAGAAGGTGACAACAGAAGATGAGATGGTTGGATACCATCACCAACTCAATGGACATGAGTTTAAGTAAACTCTGGGAGTTGGTGATGGATGGACAGGGAGGCCTAGCATGCTGCAGTCCATGGGGTTGCAAAGAGTCAGACACAACTGAGTGACTGAACTAAACTGAACTGAAACATTACTCACATGGTTCACATTCACAGTCTGCTGAGAGTTTTACTGCTAAATATACCTAATTGCATAGTATGCCTCAATCCTAAAGTGACTAGGTTTAAGAATTTACAGCAATCCTCCAATGACATTTATTTACTAAATACAGTTGACAAGTCTTCTTTCTACAATATTTGCTACACAGGCCACAGAAATTAAGTGACCAGCTTCCAGTAGGAGTGCAGAGAGCATTGAGTCTTCCTCAGCTGCTGAAAGGGCTAAACTGGAGTCATCTGTTCTAAATCCTCTGGAAGAACACAGAAAAAGATTGGTAAAATTTGCCCAACACTTGTTCAGGAGGGAGGTGGGAGGGGGGCTCAGAATGGGGAACACATGTACACCCATGGCTGACTCATGTCAATGTATGGCAAAACCCACTAAATATTGTAAAGCAATTGAAAGTGAAAGTGAAGTCGCTCAGTCATGTCCAACTCTTTGTGACCCCATGGACGGCTGCCTACCAGGCTCCGCCATCCATGGGATTTTCCAGGCAAGAATACTGGAGTGGGCTGCCATTTCTTTCTCCAGGGGATCTTCCCAACCCAGGGATCAAACCCAGGTCTCCTGATTGCAGACAGACGCTTTACCATCTGAGCCATCAGGTGGTAATTGGCCTCTAATTAAAATAAATAAATAAATTTGTTTTAGAAAAGAGAGAACACTATTAAATGGAAAGTGGTATTATATGTGCTTGGTTAAATCCCAATTCTGTCAGTTAGGTATGTGATCTTGAGAAAGTTAACCACTGCTATCTCCCATTCCCTCAAATACAAAAAGAGAAGAACATTAATAGATTTGTTTTGATTTAATGAAATAACTCTTATAAAATCACAAACAATAATCTATAGCAACTATAATCATATATGTGAGCTATAATTATGACAGCATATATGGTTAAAGTTACAGTTAAAGTTACCATTTAAACTACCCAGATTTGGGTTCTCTAAATGACTACTTTGTTGAGTATCTGCTCTCCTTATGGTTTCACAGAGTTTACACAACAAATTTCTGAATAAGAAAGAAAACTTGATTTTAAAATCCTGCTTTATAAATAGAAACAGCATGAACTTAATGCCTTATTTTAAAATAACAGCAAATCAATTAACACAGAAAACCCATCCACTCTGCTTATTAAATATTTTCTTCCCTTGCATTTCTCAGCATAGAAAAGCAACTGAATTGCACATTGGTAGAGGTGAAAAAACGTCCCCCTCATTCCCATAGGCTTTGCTGTTTCATCCCTGTTTACATTTTTCAGATGCTAGGTCTATAGCTCCTCTGGACTATTTACCCATCTTTCTTGGGACTAATTTTGGCCCACCCTGTCTTTATATCATAGGCTCCGATGGGAAGTAAGCAACACTAATTCATGTTAATATTAATGACAAACAGACTTTCCTCTGCTTTCCAAAGAGTGAACACATGGAACAAACATTCTTTCCTCCTGCCTCTAAAGCTCAGATGAAATCTCATTTCTCCTCCATATTCCCCTGGCCACTCTACTGCGATGCTATTAGGTGAATTGAACACATTTGTGGAAACTCTAAAACTGAGAAGCAATGTTTTAACTTCTTTTGTAGATCTCAGAAGGCTTATCTAAAGCTGATATGTACCCCAGGAAAAAAAAAAAAATTGTATTTTCAAAAGAAAAAAAAAAAAGAAAGCTCTTTAATCTCTTGCCTAGCTCCAGTGAAACCTAGCCAAGAAAATACTTCAGTCAGTAAAAATTAGTATGTGAAGGTACTTACTAAACAGAAAAAAATAATAATAATAACCTTGTTTCCAATTATACTTTTCAAGGTCTGATCAGCAATTAGTAGAAAAGTCAGGACTGCTTTATTGGACTTTCAAACTAAAAGTAAGCTGATTTTTTTTTTCTTAATAGATCTGGAATTTTTTTTGGAAATAAAAATCAGTGCTGAGTGAGCAAATTTTATTGAAATTCTTGAAGAATTTTTCAACTGTGTAAGGACTGTGTTCAAGAATAAAGTTTTAATGGATCTATTAAAAATAGTAAAACCAAAGTAAAACATGGATGTAACACATACATGATAAGGTTGCAAAATATAGCCTAATAAAGAAGTATTCACTTGGGTATTCTTTTCTTCATCTTTATCTGATTTACCAGTACTAGACTTACATTTTGTACATGAATACTGTGATTAATTCACAAATACAGATTCACTATAGCAAAATAAGTCCATAAATATGCATCAAGTTTGGATAATTCTAGAATCAATTCACATTTGACCAGTATTTCAGTGTTTATCTAGCAACAGAAACTTTAAGAAAGCTCTCTGATCTCTTGCCTAGTTCCAGTGAAACCTAGCCAAGAAAATACTAATAAGAAAATTCATATAAATTATTTCATGTAAAGTAGTGAGTTAATAGAAGGTTATGTTTAAGAACATAGTCTCTAGAACCATACTGACTAATCTTACAATTTCAGGCCTATTATTACAAGTGTGACTTTGAACAGACAAACTACTTAACCTCACTGTGCCTCAATTTTCTCATCCAAAAAAATGGGGATAATAGTTTTAACTACTTTATATGGTGGTATAGAGATGAAATGAAATGTATATATGTAAAGTCTCAAGAATAGTGTTAACAAACTATTAGCTATTGTTAATCTTGGAATGAATATTTTTTTTCTGACCTATTAAATAAGGTGATCAAGTTTAGTCATTGACTTGTCAAAATTTTCTAGGTACGGAATAAGAAATTTTACACTGTCCCATTCAGAAGAACGAGTACCAGATGTTGCAAATCAATCTAATTTGGTAATTCACAATTGTTGGGTTATTTGGGGTAGATATTGCTAACTTTAATAAATTTTCCTTACCTGTAGCCTTGATGTTGAGTATAATAATGCTGTGAATATTGAAGATGAAATCATGCCAGATACACAAACTTTTGACAGTAGGAAGCCATAAAAATTACTAATGCAACTAGTTCTATAGGCTCAATGAAGGACCAGCTCTCTATAGGTTCAGGTATTCATCAGTATCCTGTATAAATAAGGTTAATGGAAAGCAGAAAAGCAATATCCTAGAGGCACGATCCAGCAACCCCAGTAGGAGTCAGGCAAAAAACAAAATAAACAATAACCAACCAAAAACTCAGATAAGTGCACTCATATCATATGGGTTTGGGAACCTATACAAAGGACCATTCTCAAGGGATGTAGGCTATCAAGTTGACCATATTCTAAAATCCTATCCATGCAGGAGCCCCAGCTCAAAATAACTAGCCAATCACAGATCATCTTGAACATAACTAATTTTACCAATGACAAAACATTTCTATGTCCAACACACTAATTTCCACACCATCTGGTATTGGTCTAGAATAAAGAGAGCTGAAAGCTTGGATTAGACACCTCCAAAGTGTGGGAATGTGATTAGAGCCTTTCAAAAGCTTGCCAAATCTTCCCCCTACCGAGCATGTGTATTCCATACTTGGTTGTTTTTAATTTTAACTAACCATATCCCACCCCCACTATACAGATTATAACTCAGCACACACATACACACAACACTACTTATGCTGAAGTGTTTTAACTTGTGAATGATAAAATGTACTATTTTTAATTCTCTAGAAATGTATTCTTTTTAACTGACATCTTGAGAGTTTACCAGTCTGTTTCTCTTATCTCCACTATTACACAGATCTTCAAATATCTGATTTCCATTTAGGCAGTAATCTTGCAACTGATACTAGTTTCAGTAAACACTCAAAGAAAACAAAACAACTATTCTATCAGCTTGTAGTATTATGTCCAGTCTGTTCTTAGTTTTCTCTGTCTCCTCATGTCAATATATTTNTTGTGACCCCATGGACGGCTGCCTACCAGGCTCCGCCATCCATGGGATTTTCCAGGCAAGAATACTGGAGTGGGCTGCCATTTCTTTCTCCAGGGGATCTTCCCAACCCAGGGATCAAACCCAGGTCTCCTGATTGCAGACAGACGCTTTACCATCTGAGCCATCAGGTGGTAATTGGCCTCTAATTAAAATAAATAAATAAATTTGTTTTAGAAAAGAGAGAACACTATTAAATGGAAAGTGGTATTATATGTGCTTGGTTAAATCCCAATTCTGTCAGTTAGGTATGTGATCTTGAGAAAGTTAACCACTGCTATCTCCCATTCCCTCAAATACAAAAAGAGAAGAACATTAATAGATTTGTTTTGATTTAATGAAATAACTCTTATAAAATCACAAACAATAATCTATAGCAACTATAATCATATATGTGAGCTATAATTATGACAGCATATATGGTTAAAGTTACAGTTAAAGTTACCATTTAAACTACCCAGATTTGGGTTCTCTAAATGACTACTTTGTTGAGTATCTGCTCTCCTTATGGTTTCACAGAGTTTACACAACAAATTTCTGAATAAGAAAGAAAACTTGATTTTAAAATCCTGCTTTATAAATAGAAACAGCATGAACTTAATGCCTTATTTTAAAATAACAGCAAATCAATTAACACAGAAAACCCATCCACTCTGCTTATTAAATATTTTCTTCCCTTGCATTTCTCAGCATAGAAAAGCAACTGAATTGCACATTGGTAGAGGTGAAAAAACGTCCCCCTCATTCCCATAGGCTTTGCTGTTTCATCCCTGTTTACATTTTTCAGATGCTAGGTCTATAGCTCCTCTGGACTATTTACCCATCTTTCTTGGGACTAATTTTGGCCCACCCTGTCTTTATATCATAGGCTCCGATGGGAAGTAAGCAACACTAATTCATGTTAATATTAATGACAAACAGACTTTCCTCTGCTTTCCAAAGAGTGAACACATGGAACAAACATTCTTTCCTCCTGCCTCTAAAGCTCAGATGAAATCTCATTTCTCCTCCATATTCCCCTGGCCACTCTACTGCGATGCTATTAGGTGAATTGAACACATTTGTGGAAACTCTAAAACTGAGAAGCAATGTTTTAACTTCTTTTGTAGATCTCAGAAGGCTTATCTAAAGCTGATATGTACCCCAGGAAAAAAAAAAAAATTGTATTTTCAAAAGAAAAAAAAAAAAGAAAGCTCTTTAATCTCTTGCCTAGCTCCAGTGAAACCTAGCCAAGAAAATACTTCAGTCAGTAAAAATTAGTATGTGAAGGTACTTACTAAACAGAAAAAAATAATAATAATAACCTTGTTTCCAATTATACTTTTCAAGGTCTGATCAGCAATTAGTAGAAAAGTCAGGACTGCTTTATTGGACTTTCAAACTAAAAGTAAGCTGATTTTTTTTTTCTTAATAGATCTGGAATTTTTTTTGGAAATAAAAATCAGTGCTGAGTGAGCAAATTTTATTGAAATTCTTGAAGAATTTTTCAACTGTGTAAGGACTGTGTTCAAGAATAAAGTTTTAATGGATCTATTAAAAATAGTAAAACCAAAGTAAAACATGGATGTAACACATACATGATAAGGTTGCAAAATATAGCCTAATAAAGAAGTATTCACTTGGGTATTCTTTTCTTCATCTTTATCTGATTTACCAGTACTAGACTTACATTTTGTACATGAATACTGTGATTAATTCACAAATACAGATTCACTATAGCAAAATAAGTCCATAAATATGCATCAAGTTTGGATAATTCTAGAATCAATTCACATTTGACCAGTATTTCAGTGTTTATCTAGCAACAGAAACTTTAAGAAAGCTCTCTGATCTCTTGCCTAGTTCCAGTGAAACCTAGCCAAGAAAATACTAATAAGAAAATTCATATAAATTATTTCATGTAAAGTAGTGAGTTAATAGAAGGTTATGTTTAAGAACATAGTCTCTAGAACCATACTGACTAATCTTACAATTTCAGGCCTATTATTACAAGTGTGACTTTGAACAGACAAACTACTTAACCTCACTGTGCCTCAATTTTCTCATCCAAAAAAATGGGGATAATAGTTTTAACTACTTTATATGGTGGTATAGAGATGAAATGAAATGTATATATGTAAAGTCTCAAGAATAGTGTTAACAAACTATTAGCTATTGTTAATCTTGGAATGAATATTTTTTTTCTGACCTATTAAATAAGGTGATCAAGTTTAGTCATTGACTTGTCAAAATTTTCTAGGTACGGAATAAGAAATTTTACACTGTCCCATTCAGAAGAACGAGTACCAGATGTTGCAAATCAATCTAATTTGGTAATTCACAATTGTTGGGTTATTTGGGGTAGATATTGCTAACTTTAATAAATTTTCCTTACCTGTAGCCTTGATGTTGAGTATAATAATGCTGTGAATATTGAAGATGAAATCATGCCAGATACACAAACTTTTGACAGTAGGAAGCCATAAAAATTACTAATGCAACTAGTTCTATAGGCTCAATGAAGGACCAGCTCTCTATAGGTTCAGGTATTCATCAGTATCCTGTATAAATAAGGTTAATGGAAAGCAGAAAAGCAATATCCTAGAGGCACGATCCAGCAACCCCAGTAGGAGTCAGGCAAAAAACAAAATAAACAATAACCAACCAAAAACTCAGATAAGTGCACTCATATCATATGGGTTTGGGAACCTATACAAAGGACCATTCTCAAGGGATGTAGGCTATCAAGTTGACCATATTCTAAAATCCTATCCATGCAGGAGCCCCAGCTCAAAATAACTAGCCAATCACAGATCATCTTGAACATAACTAATTTTACCAATGACAAAACATTTCTATGTCCAACACACTAATTTCCACACCATCTGGTATTGGTCTAGAATAAAGAGAGCTGAAAGCTTGGATTAGACACCTCCAAAGTGTGGGAATGTGATTAGAGCCTTTCAAAAGCTTGCCAAATCTTCCCCCTACCGAGCATGTGTATTCCATACTTGGTTGTTTTTAATTTTAACTAACCATATCCCACCCCCACTATACAGATTATAACTCAGCACACACATACACACAACACTACTTATGCTGAAGTGTTTTAACTTGTGAATGATAAAATGTACTATTTTTAATTCTCTAGAAATGTATTCTTTTTAACTGACATCTTGAGAGTTTACCAGTCTGTTTCTCTTATCTCCACTATTACACAGATCTTCAAATATCTGATTTCCATTTAGGCAGTAATCTTGCAACTGATACTAGTTTCAGTAAACACTCAAAGAAAACAAAACAACTATTCTATCAGCTTGTAGTATTATGTCCAGTCTGTTCTTAGTTTTCTCTGTCTCCTCATGTCAATATATTTTTTATTTAACTTATTGGGATCTACAGTCTCTGACTCCATTTTCTAAGTTTTTTAACAAATGGAGCATGTAGAAGCTAGAAAAGGAATAGTGCCAAATAAAGATACTCAAAAACTATTGAAAAATTCTCTCTGAATTTGCTCCCAGGCCCCCCACCACTCCTAACCCAACCTCAATCTCTTATTCAAATTTCCCTAAGGAGAATCAATGGGCATTCTTCTACTTACACTCTCTTGCAACTACTTCCACATTTGAGGTTCTCTGACTCTACCCTTTCATGCATATCTACTATCTTCTAGTTACTCTGGGGGTTCTGCTTTCTCTTTTGACCTTAACTATTCACAATGCCCATGATTTACCCTCACTGTAAGTCTTGGTCTGCATTCTTTTGATGAACTCATCCATTACCATCTGTGTCCTGAAAATTCCTCTATCTCTATCTCTAGGCCCACTTTTACCCATAGTTCTAAACCTATGCTAACTACTGATCAGTTTCTCTACTCTCACTGGCAGCTCATGTTCAATATGGCAATACTGAACTCCACATCTCTCTTCCCCTGGACTCCTCTACCACTCTCAACCCAATGTCTTCCCTTCTGTTCCCAGTTTCTGAAATTGAAATCATCATTCTCTAATCCCAAAGAGAAAGCATGGTAATCATTCTAAGTACAACATATTTTCCTTATTTCTCCCATATAGTTAGTAAATAATTCCTCTTAATTTTACCTGCTGATTTTTTTTGGTTCTGCCTCCTTTTATTCTTAATATCACTAACTTAGTTTTCAGTTTGTGTCATTTCTTATCTGGGTTATTGTAATATTATAAATATTCTGCTTGTACACTTCCCTTTCCCACTGGTTCTTTCTGTCCCAAAATCACACTGACCTTAAATTCAAATTAAACGAGGTCATACCTCAGATTTTAATGATTTAATCAGTACTCTAGTAGATTAAACTCCAAACCCTTTAGTGTGTGTCTGAGGTATTTCATGAATTGACCATCTGACTCTTAAATCATACCTCTCATTTAATATATGGATTTCCTTGAAGAAAGTAAAATATGCCATATTCCCTACACCCTGCTGCTGCCAAGTCACCCTACTCACATGCTGTTATAATACAGACTATCCATTCCTCTTAACTTTCACCTTGCTTATATCTGTTCTAATTTCATTGCTTAGCCCAGATTTTACCTTTTCCAGGAAGTTTTCTCTTAACATTCCCGGGGGATTCAGAGACCCTCCAAAAGATGCAACCGTATTTCTGACCTCACGNTCACCCTACTCACATGCTGTTATAATACAGACTATCCATTCCTCTTAACTTTCACCTTGCTTATATCTGTTCTAATTTCATTGCTTAGCCCAGATTTTACCTTTTCCAGGAAGTTTTCTCTTAACATTCCCGGGGGATTCAGAGACCCTCCAAAAGATGCAACCGTATTTCTGACCTCACGGAATTATGGTTCATTTGTCTATTTCTCCCATTAGAATCTTTAAGGAATGGCACTGACTCCCCAGGGGACTTAATGTAATGGTTAATATTAAGATGACATTAAACAGCTGTATGATGAGTGATTATCACATAGCCAGAGAGATGAAGAATACTTGTGGCTTCCCTGCTGCTCAGCATCCAGCTGATAGGCTCACACAGAGGTTTGATTAGTGTCTGATTTAATATATGTCCTTTAAGGATTTGGCCCCATAAAACTGACATATACAAAACTTTTCTCCTAGTCATTATTTAACTCTGTTTGCGTGTGTGTGCTGTCATGTCTGACTCTTTGCAACCCCGTGGTCTGGAGGACTGTAGCCCAACAGGCTTCTCTGTCCATGGAATTTTCCAGGCAAGAGTACTGGAGTGGGTTGCCATTTCCTCCAGGGAATCTGCCTGACCCAGAGACTGGACCCACGTCTCCTGCTCCTGCATTGGCAGGCAGATTCTTTACCACCAAGCCACCTGAGAAGCCCATTTAACATTGTCTACACTTCATAATTGATTTGAAGCATGACTAAAGGAACTGACTCATTCAGTTAACTCACAAGTATAAACAAGTAACTTTATGAAAATATTCTGGTCAAACTTCTATCTCAAATAAAGGTCTCTACATTAGATGACTGGAGATAAATCTGGTGATTTCTGATGAAGTCATTAATTTCAAAGCTTATGAGTGCTAAGCTAAAAAGTAATAACAGCTAACATTCTTCTGATGTTTACTCAGTTTTGTGTATTGGGTATTGCACACCAGTGGCATTTCAAAGCAGGGCAATTTACTCTCCAGGGAACAGTTGGCTATGTCCAGAGGCACTTCTGATTGTCACCAGTGTGACAGTGCTACTGGTATCTAGTGTGTAGAAGCCAGGAATGTTGCTGAACATCTGACAATGCATAGGGTAGCCCTTACAACAAAGAATTATTTGGCCCCAAGTATCCATAGTGCTGAGGTGCTGAGATTGAGAAATCCTGTTTAACCCATAGAAACTCTGTACAATGAGATGATATGAATTCTAAGTTACAAAGAAGAAAATAAGACCTTGAAAAATAAGTATTCGAGGTTACTTATCTAATAAGTGGTGGAAACAGAATTCAAATCACTGTCTGTGGAACCCTAAACTCACACTCTCTCCAATATAGTACAGCTTCCACCCAAAACCATGCATTGGAGAAGGAAATGGCAACCCATTCCAGTATTCTTGCCTGGAGAATCCCAGGGACAGAGGAACCTGGTAGGCTGCCATCTATGGGGTCACACAGAGTCAGGTATGACTGAAGTGACTTAGCAGCAGCAGCCACCCAAAATACTTAATAACTATCACTTTGTACATGTATCCATTCTCTTTGCTATACACGTACATGTAAGACTGAGTCACTTTGCCGTGCACCTGAAACTGTCATCACACTGTTAATCGGCAATACTCCAACACAAAATAAAACGGTTTTAAAAAGCTATCATTTTTAGATAAAAAGATAACTCTGCTGTGTGTGGTTATATGATACATTGTGCAATCATTTCTTCCAAAATAAAATACAGAAAAGTTTAAAGTAATTGCAGATCACTTCTTTAAAGGCAACTCTCAGAAACATGTGGACTCTGTACATCTTTTGTTTAAATTTAGATTAGAAATGATTTTGTTTCTGGTTAGTATTGTCTCTTTCTAAATTATTCAATTCAGCAATAGAGCTGTTAGAATGTAAAATTTGAGATTAATGAAATTCACATGCAAGCATGTGCATTCTCTCTAATTCTCAAAACAACCTGTTAAAGTAGGTGTCATTTTCCCCATATGACAGGTAAGAAACAATATTTTGTGCCAGTGAGCTCAGTTAGTCGATGGAAAAGACTGGGGAACAAACATGTCGAAACAGTTTCCACTGGTTTTAAGTTATCGTTAATTACCCAAAGAACTTTCAAAAAACTCAAATAATCCAGATCCAATTTTTTAGAAAATGAGAATCTATGTTCATTCTTTCATAATCATGCCAGTTTTCTCTATCCAAGTATCTTTTTAACATGACCAGCTATAAGCTTCCTTTTTATAGTCTTACTTCATTAATTTTGCCATTAAATTTGGCAAAGCATGGGATTAGCCCATGATTGTACACAGACAATGTTCCTGATGAAGAGTAGAGTTTTTATAATTATTGTTAATAGTACTCTTTTTGCAATCATTAGTGGTTTGAGTTTCAATACACAATATTTGCTTAACATACTTTCCTATTCATACCTTATCATTTTTCTATTAAAATAAATGATAAATTAACCTCCTATTTAATAAACATAACATACGTGGGACTTCCTGGAATACATCTACTCAGTGCAAGCTAATTAAAAACAGAAATTAATGGCACCAGTTAGTATGTTTAGATATCTTCTCTTAGGATTTCTCGTAATTCAGTTCTATTTAGTCACATGATTGAAACAATAAAACAATCACTTGCACATGTATAGATACCGTGGTGTGCATTATCTCTAAGTTTCCTGGAACAGCACATGTTTAATTAATTCATCATAAAGACATCATACACATATACAAATACATATAAATACCTATAGAACATATTGTTGCTATACATATGTATGTTTTTTATGATAAATTAAAGAAAGGGAATAAAAAAGACACAACTAAAGCAAGAAAATTTTTAAGTGTTTGCTTTCAAGCTAGAAAAGAGAATTTTACCTTACATCCCCCAGTTCTGAAAAATTCCAACAATAAAGCTTGAAACAGCAATAGGAAGGGTGATATAAATATACAAGTGATACAGGTGATACAAGAATATCTTAAAATGTTGCTCTTTTAACCATAAGAATTCTTTAGAAACACATAAAGTTTGAGCACTGGGCTCTCTCTATGATCCATTTATACCTCTCCTGTGCCATCTAGTGTTTTTAGATGATTATTATGAATCAAGAATCTAGAATAACCTAACACTTTAGCTGACCACTCAGCTCGTGTGCATGGTCAGCCCCAGGCAAGTAAACAAATAACTTAAACTTGGGCTGCAAAAGGGTTACAAAAAAAATTGCAAATGAACAGGACATTAATAGCAAGGGAGAAGGCTTTAAAGTTAAATTCAAAAACTGTGGCTAACAAATATTGAGAAAATAATGCATAATGGAGTTCTTGAATCTTATTAGATTCCATATGCAGTATAATAGAAGTAGAATTTTGATCTGAGGTTGCACATCTGCGTGGGAGAAAGTAACAGGAAAAAGAAAGAGTGAAACAGAACTATCTTTCCTTATTCACTATCGAACATTTTTGCCTCTCTTGTGGTCTGGCTACTGTACCTGATTCAGTTATAATACCCATTATTAGAAGTGGCTGCCATAGCTACTTCATCCTTTCAGTAAAAACTTACTTTACTACTTTTACCAAAACATCCCACTAAAAGGACAGGCTTCTTTTCATGGTACTAGGTAGGGACCTTTTCCTTCGAGATCTTGGATTTTAATTTTTTACAGGATATTGTTTCATCAGGTATAAAATGCTTAATAATTAATAANCTCGCATGCTAAGTCCCTTCAGTTGTGTCCAACTCTGCAACCCTATGGACAGCAGCTCACCAGGCTCCTCCATCCACAGGATTCTATAGGAAAGAATATTGGAGTGGGTTGTCATTTCCTTTTCCAGGACTCTCCACTGGTTCTCAGCTAACACAGCTCTTTCTTTACATTATTTTAACTGATCCTCACAAGCTCCAAGTTAGGAAACTGAGTCTTAGTTAAGATAAGTTCATATAACTTGCCTGAGGTCACAAGAGTTCATAAATGGCAGATCCAAATTCAGTAACCAACACTGAGATTCATACTCTAAACCACTCCCTCCCAGTGATGGAGACCGAGAGAGCATGTATCACAAAGTCAAACCCCCTGATTTAAGGAGACTTCCGTATGGCCTAGGGAATTCTATTATACTCACTAATGGCCTATATGGGAAAAGAATCCTTTTTAAAAAAGAGTATATGAATCTATACGTGTAACTGATTCACTTTGCTGTACATGTGAAACTAACACAACATTGTAAATGAACTATACACCAATAAAACCTTTTAAAAGGTAAATAAGCACCACAGATGTAATGTACAACATGATAAATGTAATTAACACTGTTGTTATATGGTATATATGAAAGCTGTTAAGAGTAAATCCAAGGGGAATGCTTGGAATTCTTCTACCTTTCATGCAAAATTCCAATTTACTGAAATAAAATACACTTTTCATTTCTGGAGTAACAGTCTTTATCTGGTAGGGTCCCTAATCTGTTAACTTTGATTCTGCTAAAAATTATTCTCAACAGATGAGTGTCCAATAAAATCCTACCCTCAGAAATTCTGTTTTCTTTGTTGTTCTCTTCCATTCTGGGATTTTTACCTGACCTTCTTTTCATATGTGTTTCTTAGTACACAAGCCCCAGCTGGAAGGCCATTCTTCTTTGAAGAACTGGTCACTAATGCCTTTCACCATATTCCTCTTTCAGAGATGCCACTATGGACTGAATTGTGTGTCCCCTAAAATTCACATACTGAAGCTACCCTTGATATGATGGTAGCTGGAGATAAGATCTGATTATCTTTGGAAGATAATCTGATTTAGATGAGATCATAAGGTTGGGAGTCTCATGATGGGATTAGTGCCCTTTTGAAATGAGATGGCAGAGATCTGTCTCTCTCTTTATGCCATGTAAGGACACAGTGAGAAGACTGCTGGACGTGAATCAGGAACAGAACCACACAAATCACCAGGACTCAACCACACTGGCCCTCAGACTTTGAACTTCCAACTTCCAAAACTGTGTGGAAAAAAGTTTCTTTTGTTTAATCCATGATATTTTGTTGCAACAGCCCAAGCAGGCTAATACGGATGTACAATCCACATAAATATGCCCAACGTTAGGTTCTGGGAGTCACTACGTACCAATGTACATTTTACAATAATTAAGGTCCAGTTTTATATATAATGATAGGTAAGACACCGCCTCTCATCTAGAGGGTCAACTGTTAGTCCACAATAACTTTGGAGAGAAGGAAAGTTTTGCTTCAAACAGGAGTGCCTACAGAGACTAGAGCAAAGAAGTCACATAAACATCAGTCTAAGCAAGGTACACAGAATAGACATAGAGAAAAGTCGAAATCTAAAACCAGTGATGCAAGACAGAAAGGATAATCAAGTAAGTAAAATGAGCATTGTTACATTAGTATTGAAAAAGAAATTTACAGACTTTTGCTTCCTTTAACAGCCAACTGACCAATAATCCAGTACTGAAGCAAAGGCCTACTCTTAATATCCCAGGGAAGCATAAAGACCTATCCCTGACCTCCTGAGGGCTACAATTTTTCACCTGAAAATTAAGAGAATAAATTAAGGCTTTATTGACCCAAGTCACACAGACATCTGTGAGATCCATACATGGAATTCAGAGTGCTATTATCTTTTGAAATGGCAACCCACTCCAGTATTCTTGCCTGGAGAATCCCATGGACAGAGGAGTCTGGCAGGCTACAGTCCACAGGGTCACAAGAGTAGGACATGACTTAGCGACTAAAGAGAGAGAGATCTTTTGAAACTTTAATAANCCATACATGGAATTCAGAGTGCTATTATCTTTTGAAATGGCAACCCACTCCAGTATTCTTGCCTGGAGAATCCCGTGGACAGAGGAGCCTGGCAGGCTACAGTCCACAGGGTCACAAGAGTAGGACATGACTTAGCGACTAAAGAGAGAGAGATCTTTTGAAACTTTAATAAAAATTATGGCTATGTGTACTTTTCTATAGAACACAAAATTATACACACACACATACACACACACATTATTCTTGGAAGAGACTCTGGAGTTTTCATTAGCTTCTCAAAAAAAGGTTATTTATACCAAAATATTTTAAAACAAAGATAGAGAAATAGAAAGTGGTGTCACTGGAGGCACTTGATTTAAGGGGGAAATGTTAAAAAAAAAAAAAAAAAAGAAAGAAAAAGCATCTTCCAGGGATGGTATGCTACATCCCTTGATGGGATGTACAGCAAGGCTCCAATCCCAGGTGAGAGGAACTAAAATGTCAAACTAAAAAGAAACCTCTGAACTGAAAGTTCAAACAACGTCTCAGAGGTAGAGACTAGGGTAAAAGACCAGTCCCTATAACTAGGTCAGTGTGCGAAATAAGGAAAGAATGACTACTAACCATTAAGACAGAATCCAGGGTTCATCCCAGGGAACCAAATTCCAGACCTAAGGAGATTCTCAGAAGCTCAACATGCATACAGCTGCTCCAGAGGTTATGTCTATAAATTGAAGTCACTCAGTCATATCCAACTCTTTGCAATCCCATAGACTGTAGCTTACCAGGTTCCTCCATCCATGGAATTTTCCAGGCAAGAATACTGGAGTGGCTTACCATTTCCTTCTTCAGGGGATCTTCCTGACCTAGGGATCGAACCCCTTTCTCCTGCACTGCAGGCAGACACTTTACTATCTGAGCCACCTGGGAAGCCGCTCCACACTATTCCTCTCCCTTATGTCTATCAGTTCAGTTCAGTTCCGTTCAGTCTCTCAATCGTGTCCGACTCTTATAAATTCGAATCCCCTCCAGATTCTTAGAGGGGATTAAGAGCAACTACATAATCACTGGTGGCTTAGATGGTAAAGAGTCCACCTGCAATGCAAGAGAACTGGGTTCGACCCCTAGGTTGGGAAAATCTCCTGGAGGAGAGCATGGCAACCCACTCCAGTATTCTTGCCTGGAGAATCCCCATGGACAGAGGAGCCTGGAGGGCTACAATTTATGGGGACGCAAAGAGTCAGACAGGACTAAGCAACAGCATGCAACACACAAAATTCCTAGCTAAGGCAGTGGGAATGAGTGAGCCTTCAAGGACCTGTGGTTGGAGGGGTGAGGCAAGCTTAGGAGATGAAATAGAGCTCGTACCACAGAAGGAAAACCTTCAAGACCTTGTGCCTCGAGTTCCTTTGCTTTAGTCCACCTAGGATTTTCTAAGGAAATAATATTCTATCTGATGTATTTTAAGTTCATTCACTTTCCTAGACCTCTACCGTCTAGATCTAGGAGTGAATTACAAGTCTTCAAAGATAAACCTCCGTATAGTTGATCAAACAAATGGCCATTCTAAAAGGCCATTAGTAGTATGTCAGACAGTCTTTTCCACCTACGAGGAGAAAAGAGCAGAATTTTAATCATGTTATCACTAAACTTGATATTTTCTTTAAAACAGAAGGAATATCTTTAATTTCAAAAGGGCCACAAGTAAGGGGAAATACGCAGAATTCAGCTTTCATGATTGACTTCTCACAATTTTTTGCCATTAACAATTTCACTTCCTAGATGGTCTTCATTGCCCTATACATAAGGGGTAGCAGCAAAGAACACAAAGCTTTGAGTGTAGCCCAAAGCCCATTAGTTGAAAAGTGTCAATGTTTTATGGTTTCAAGAAACTGTATACATTGCCCTTATTTGTGTAAGTTCATAAGTTTCCAAATGTGTGAACACAAATGTCTATTGTCTATGTGGAAAGTTCACGCTGAGCTACAAGTGAATCATACAATTGAGCTCTCAGCTAAATGACAGCCTCTGCCAAGCTAGCCATTTTGGTAAGTGGTTCTAAACTTGATACAGGGGCAAATAATTTTTTATTGTTTTCCCAGGGGGAGAAAATTCTTTTCAAACAGCACAGACCAGCAACAATTTCTTTTTAATTCTTGCTAACACTGCTTTTTTTTTTTTTTACACAAAAGAATCTAAGACTATAATTTTTAACTTCCTTTTGTTAAAACTGTGCAAAAGACCTATTAACCTGTGTCCTTAAAGCCCTACCTTATTCTGTTGTGCATATCATTAAAATCTTCCTCCACTCTGCTCAGCAATTTCTCCTTTCTCAAGCAGCATGGTCATTTGTTGCTTATATTTCCAGAGAAGTCCACAGGGAGACCAGCTGCCACGACTTCAGCCTATTCCTTAGAATGAGTGTGAAGGTTAACTACTTCTGTCTTCTTAGTCACTTAGTCACTTCTTAGTCACTTAGTCACTTTCAAAGCTATTTTAGGTAGAACATAGCCTTAGAGAAGCTATTTAATTGGTGATAAATCTTTTGGCTTCTTCCCGCATCAAAAACTAATAACTAGCAGCAGGGATACTCACGATGATAGAATTGTTCTGCATCCTGTGATGGCAATCACATGAATCTGCACACGTAATATAGAACTAGATACACGGACACATACACGCATACAGATGAGTTCACAAAAAAACCATGAATCTAAATCACACTGATGAATTATATCAATGTTAATTTCCTGGTTATGATATAGTATTATACAACATATATGCAAGACGTAACCACTGGGGGAAATCAAGTGAAGGAGGTATGGATCTCTTTAGCTGATTTCTTAAAATTGCATGTGAATCTAAAATTATCTCAAAATAAACAGTTTTTAAAAATCATTAACAGATTGTACATTTTGGAATGTTTTTAATTTCATTCCCTAAGAAAATGGTCTTTCAGAAATATTTAAAAGACAAGGAAAATTTGCAATATAGCTAGTAACAATCACCTTGGCTCTGACGCATGATTATGAATTGCCACTACCAGTAAGAGGGGCCCCAAACCCCTTCACAGAGCCAGTACACGTCATTTTTAATTTTCTGATTTTAAAAAGCTAACCTGGTTTTGATTATGTGCCTGATTTTGGCTGCAACAGGATCTCCAGTTGGCTTCTGAGTTTTCCAAGGTAGACTCACCAATCATTCTAATTTCATTTGTGTGTTCATATGTGCCAGGTCACAGCCATGATGGAAGGAGATTCACATTAATGTTACACACTCTATGTCTCACAAACACAAATGGTTACAGAAAAGACATATTAGAAGTAGCTGTCTCTCTAGGATATTGAGATAGAGATGTCCTGATCAGCAGATGCAAACTATTATATATAGACTATATAAACCAAGGTCCTACCATATAACACAAGGAACTATATTCAATATACTGTGATAAATCATAACGGGAAAGAATATGAAAAAGAATGTAATTTTTGTGTTGTTCAGTTGCTAAGTCATGTCCCACACTTGCGACCACATGAACTGAAGCACACCAGGCTTCCCTGTCCTTCACTGTCTCCCATTGAGTTGATGATGCCATCCAACCATCTCATCCTCTGTTGGGCCCTCAGCCCACACCCTCGCTCTCAATCTTTCCCAGCATCAGGGTCTTTTCCAATGAGTCGTCTCTTCACCTCAGGTGACTAAAGTATTAGAGCTTCAGCTTTACTGTCAGTCCTCCCAATGAATATTCAGGGCNATTGAGTTGATGATGCCATCCAACCATCTCATCCTCTGTTGGGCCCTCAGCCCACACCCTCGCTCTCAATCTTTCCCAGCATCAGGGTCTTTTCCAATGAGTCGTCTCTTCACCTCAGGTGACTAAAGTATTAGAGCTTCAGCTTTACTGTCAGTCCTCCCAATGAATATTCAGGGCTGATTTCCTTTAGGACTGACTGGTTTGATCTCCTTGCTGTCCAAGGGACTCTCAAGAGTCTTCTCCAGCACCACAGTTTGAAGGCATCAATTCTTCGGCACTCAGCCATTTTTGTTGTCCAATTCTCACATCTGTACATGACTACTGAAAAAAACCATAGCTTTGACTATATAGACTTTTGTTGGCAAAGTAATGTCTCTGTTTTTTAATATGCTGTCTAGGTTTGTTATAGCATTTCTTCCAAGGAGCAAGCATCTTTTAATTTCAAGGCTGCAGTCACCATTCACAGTATGTATATATATGTATAACTGAATCACTTTTCTATACAGCAGAAATTCACACATTATTAACCAACTATTCTTAAATAAAACATTTTTGAAAAGAAGATATGTCTTCTAAGTTTTTCTCTTACAATTTTCCAAAACTAATTTTTGTGGCCTATATGATATAAATAGGAAAAACTGATGAGTTCAACTAAAAAAAAATGATGCCAATTAAATTTTCTAGCATCACAGTTAGATCCCAGTAATACTCTGAAATGAAACTGTTTTAGAAAATTTTATATCATAGTTTCTGCCATCCTGCCTCTACCGTCTCCGAAGTTCTGCAAATTAAAGAGACACAATCTTATTTCATCTTCAAACTTGAAACATAAGGAAGCTTCATTTCCTTAAAAGTAATCTCCCCTTCTAAAATCTGGACACTTTTCAAAAGCAGGGTTGTGAAGATTTGGCTTCAAACTTCTCAACATGTTAATCAGACTTGTTCAGTTAGAACTGTCTAGGACTTAAAGAAAAACAAATGCAGGCTGTGTCTAATTTTTTTACAAAATCATGCATTCATGCCAGAAAACAGCACAGAACTACAAATTCAAGCAAAATAATCAGCACTTGCAGCTGCAAGAGGGCTAGCAATTTTTTTCAAATGCACTTCATAGATAAAGTGATCCAAACAAGCACTTACACAGAGTACCAATTCTGATATAAGAAGAAAATGAATGAGGCTGAAATACGGATCTTTGTTTTCTTCAGTGGGGTCTATTTTCAGATATAATTTTCCTCCCTTGCTCAAAATAGCCATTATGATTCCAGAAATAATGATTAATAATACATTGAGTCCCAGGCTCTGCCTTCTCCAGTGATAACTTGCAAGGACCCTCTTATCCACATACCCTGAGTTGTATGTAAGAATAAAAACCACAACAGTACTTCAAACACTATAAATATCTAAGATAAAAAGTATCATACTGTTGAATCTTCTATAACAGGAATTAGAGGGAAAGTAACACAAATTACTGAAAAACCTAAAATACGTCTATTTTAAGTTAAATATTGCTACTTTTATTCATATAAAACTTACATTTACATTAGTTTACACTTACATGTGCATACACACACATGTTACAGAAAAATACATTAAGCAGGCAATATAAAAAATCCTTAGCCAATTCCTAGCAACTTTTTTTTTGTGGTCATTCTAAATTGCTTAGACATCATATCAAATGCCTGATTTAACATTGCAGAATATGTACAAACTAAGAGCATAATCTGTTTTAATAAGTTCCCAGAGATGATTTTGGAGAAGGCAATGGCAACCCCCTCCAGTACTCTTGCCTGGAAAATCCCATGGACAGAGGAGCCTGGTAGGCTGCAGTCCATGGGGTCACTAAGTCAGACACGACTGAGCAACTTCACTTTCACTTTTTGCTTTCATGCACTGGAGAAGGAAATGGCAACCCACTCCAGTGTTCTTGCCTGGAGGATCCCAGGGACAGGGGAGCCTGGTAGGCTGACGTCTATGGGGTCACACAGAGTTGGACACGACTGAAGTGACTTAGCAGTAGCAGCAGAGATGATTTTATATTACCATAACTGTTCATTATGTTTGTTGCCTTTATATCAACAGAAAGCATGCACTGGATAAACTAGAGAAGTATTTGCAAAGAAAAACATGAAAACATTTTCATCCCTTAAGTAGTTTTAATATTTCTCGCTGCAATTTTTTATACACTATTAGTTTGGAAAACTATTTCTTAATAGGACTTCCTCCTACATAGGAAGCCTATTTCCACTCCCACTCCATCCAAAATTATAATCACAACTATGAGGTTTGACTGCAGCCTAAACAGTATAATAATGCTGATTTTTCCCATCATTTCCATCACCTGGAGCATTAAAGGAAAGCACTTGGTTTCCTATCTTCGTTTCCTGAAGAGGTTCAGAGACCGTGCATTCTAATGCCAGGCCTGGATCAGCAAAAACTGGCTCATCTCCAGGCTCATTCAGAGAGACGCACAAGAAGGTGTAGTCAACATCTGCCTACAAGATGGCTTGTTTGGAAAGGGTTAAAGGCAAGCTATGGGTCTCTTGCCACCATTCCCAGCATTTGCATCAGCCTTGGGAAGTGATGTCACACACCTGCAGTGCACATGCAAACTGTAAACACATCACCAACACTGACTCCGTGTCTTCCACTCCAAATCATGCCCAGCTGCCTCGCACCAAGTTCCTCCACTGCCAAACTCACCAGTCTGAGAAAACACGGAAGGTCTTATGCTAATAGCAGTTAAGCAGATTCAAGTTCTATACCACCAAGCTGTGTATAGTTTTGCTTTTCTTGATTGCTTCCTGCCATTTCTAGAATCACAGAGAGAGAATTGGAACAAATCTGAAAGATTATACAGCACAGTACTCTCATTTCACAAATAATTAAATCATACCTCTACTATAGCTTTCACCGACTGTGCCTGTATTGCTCTTCTCATCAGACTTAAGAACGGGGACTGGGATTTAAAGCACTTTTTCTATCACTAGAGGTTAATCCCCAGCGGATATTCAAATTTGATAAACAAATGGATGGAGAGATGAGTGACTTCTTATAAACCATTCACAGAGCTACCTTGGATGAATTTGTCAATTTACTTAATTTTCCTGAAACCACGTTTTGAGTAATAAATGGGAATACTTAATAGCTTCTTCCTCAAATAATCATTGAGTGGATTTCTTAAGATAATGCTATTCCAAAGTTCCAGACACAGTCAGAAACATAAAATGGACTCTGTAAATATTAGCTTGCTGTTAATTTCTCAGTGGTAGTAGTATTGTGCATGCCTAGTTGTTCACTCACATCTGACTCTTTGTGACCCTATGGACTGTAGTTCACAAGGCTTATCCATCCGTGGGACTTTCCAGGCAAGAATACTGGAGTGGGCTGCCATTTCCTCCCCCCCGACCCAGGAATGGAACCTGTGTCTCCAGCATCTCAAATTCTTTACCACTAAGCCAACTGGGAAGCACCAGTGGTAGTATATCACGCTCCATTACTCCTTGTTAATATCACTTGGTTCATCCTACCTGTGTGTCAGGGCTTTACCTCAAGACTTAGCAGTCTTTCTTTTCCTCAGTCTACCATCAGTCAAGGGTGACATCAGCATCCACATGAGTGACTCATCAAGCCCCCTTTTCACACTTTACTGATCTTTTCATCTCCAGTTAACTCCTACTTTTATTCCTTCAGCTAGATATGTCCTATGAGCATACAATATATTCTCTCTGGAATCAGCCTACTAGAAAGAAATCTTCAGTTCAGTTCAGTCGCTCAGTCGTGTCCGACTCTTTGCGACCCCATGAATCGCAGCACGCCAGGCCTCCCTGTCCATCACCAACTCCCGANGCTACATCACGAGAAATGCTGGGCTGGAAAAAGCACAAGCTGGAATCAAGATTGCTGGGAAAAATATCGATAACCTCTGATACGCAGAAGACACCACCCTTATGGCAGAAAGTGAAGAGGAACTAAAAAGCCTCTTGATGAAAGTGAAAGAGGAGAATGACAAAGTTGTCTTAAAGCTCAACATTTAGAAAACTATGACCATGGCATCCAGTCCTATCATTTCATGGCAAATAGATGGGGAAACAGTGGAAACAGTGACTGACTTTATATTCTGGGGCTCCAAAATCACTGCAGATGGTGATTGCAGCCATGAAGTTAAAAGACGTTTACTCTTTGGAAGGAAAGTTATGACCAACCTAGATAGCAGATTCAAAAGCAGAGACATTATTTTGTCAACAAAGATCCGTCTAGACAAGGCTATGGTTTTTCCAGTAGTCATATATATGGATGTGAGAGTTGGACTGTGAAGAAGGCTGAGCGCCGAAGAATCGATGCTTTTGAACTGTGGTGTTGGAGAAGACTCTAAGAGTCCCTTGGACTGAAAGGAGATCCAACCAGTCCATCCTAAACCAGATCAGTCCTGGGTGTTCATTGGAAGGACTTATGTTGAAGCTGAAACTCCAATACTCTGGCCACCTGATGTGGAGAGCTGACTCACTTGAAAAGACCCTGATGCTGGGAAAGATTGAGAGCAGGAGGAGAAGGGGATGACAGAGGATGAGACAGTTGGACTCAATGGACTCACCGACTCAATGGACATGAGTTTGGATGGACTCTGGGAGTTGGTGATGGACAGTGAGGTCTGGTGTGCTCCAATTCATGGGGTTGCAAAGAGTTGGACACGCCTGAGCAACTCAACTGAACTGAATCTTTTTTACTATTATAAATAGCTGAAAATAAATTAGAACTAAAAAGGGGGGAAAAGTAAGGCAAGAAGAAGTTCTTAAACAGAATAAGAGCTTCAAAAAAAGCATAATCATTGGGTATCCAAAAATAACAATGATTATAATAGTTTTACGTTAATTGATAATATATATATAGTGTACTGAGAGTAACACCTAGTCCAAAATTTACCAATATATCCAATGTAGACCAATACATTATATGAATTATGAATGCTTACTCTGTATAGGCAGGTTTCCCTGGTGGCTCAGTGGTAAAAAAAAAAAAAAAAAATCTGCCTGCCAGTACAAGAGGTGCAGGAGACATGGGTTCAAGCCCTGGTCAGGAAGATCCCCTGGAGTAGGAAATGGCAACCCACTCAAGTATTTTTGCCTGGGAAATCCCATGGACAGAGAAGCCAGGTGAGGCTACAGTCCAGGGGATCACAAAGGGTCAGGCACGACTTAGCAACTAAACAACAGCAAAAAATTCAGGTGAGAAAACTGAGGGTTCAGAGAAACTCAGTAACTCACCCAAGTTACACATAAAGCATATAGCAGAGCTGGAATTCCAATCCACAGACACAAGGCCACCCTGACAGTTCATGCATGGTGGAGCTAGGGTTTAGAGCCAGTCATTTTGATATCAGAACTATGCACAGACACACATACATATCCTATATGACCTACAGCCTATGCCTCCTGAAAACATAGGCATTCTTTTACATAATTATATATTCTTGCCTGAGAAATTTCATAGACAGAAGAGCCTGACAGGGTACACTCCCTGGGGTCACAAAAGAATCAGACACGACTTAGCGACTAAGCAATATCCTCATACTGGGGAAATAATAAGCAAAATATTTCTTCTCAAAGTTTTTTTCTCAACAATTACAGATCATAAGGAAGAAAAGACATCTCCTATATGTGACAGATTACTCTCATCTATAAATCAGTTAAAAGAAAAAAAATAAAGATTCAGTTTTAAGTTTCTAAGCATGATGGTGAAAATGACATCAAAGGGACTAAACATATTTATACCAATTATTGAATGAAATTTGTCTTTAGATACATCAGGAAGTGCTGTAACTTCTTTACAAATAAGGATTATCAGCACACAAGCTTGGTTATCAACAAAATGTCACCAGAATCAAATCAACTTTGTCAATGATACCCATATCTTGTACTTCCTTACCCTAACTCATTCTATCTTAAGTCCCTTACTCCTTGGATACACGTTTCTTCTCAGTGTTTGAGGAAATTTGGGATGCTTGGCCTAATGAACAGACATAACAAAAGGAATAAAGAGATAATATGTAAAGTAATAAAAATTACCATGATTTTCAAGGTGATATAGAACTAATAATTCTAGATATTTGTTCTTCATCACATGTTTCAATGTATTGAATTATATTTCATACTGTATATTAAAATAAGAACTTTTGTCATTAGTATTTTTAAGCAACCTTTTTGGTTTTGGTTTTCTCATCTGTTGTTGTTGTTTGGTCACTCAGTCCTGTCCAATTCTTTGTGACACCATGGACGGCAGCATGCCAGGCCTCTCTGGCCTTCACCATCTCCTGGAGCTTGCTCAAACTCATGTCCATTGAGTCAGTGATGCCATCCAACTATCTCATCCTCCGTCATCCCCTTCTCCTCCTGCCTTCAATTTTTCCAAGCATCAGGGTCTTTTCTAATGAGTCAGCTCATCACAACAGGTGGCCTAAGTATTGGAGCTTCAGCTTCAGCATCAGTCCTTCCAACAAATATTCAGAGTTGATTTCCCTTAGGATTGACTGGCTTGATCTCCTCGCAGTCCAAAGGACTCTCAAGAGTCTTCTCCAACACCACAGTTAAAAAGTATCAATTCTTTGGCACTCACCCTTCTTTACAGTCCAGCTTTCACATCCATACATGACTACTGGAAGAACCATAGCTTTGACTATACACAGTTTTGTTGGCAAAGTAACATCTCTGCTTTTTAATATGCTGTCTAGGTTTGTTATTGCTTTTCTCCCAAGGAGCAAGTGTGTTTTAATTTCATGCCTGCAGTCACCATCTGCAGTGATTTTAGAGCCCAAGAAAATAAAGTCTCTCACTGTTTCCATCGTTTCCTCATCTATTTGCCATGAAGTGATGGGACTGGATGCTCAGCTGTAAAATAAGACAACTGGTCTACCAATTTCAAAAATCACCTAGCTCTCTGAGAGATCTTCAATAAATTTATCATGATTTCACCTTAGCTCAACTTAATCCAAAATCTGGAGTGTTTGGAATCATGTGCTAGACCAAACTAAATCAAACTTTGATCAGGTATTACACAAAAACATTGGAGATGATAGGTTATTAAAACATCAGTGTAATTCTTTCTTCAGAATAATGTTTGCTTCATGGAGAATGACTGCCAATAGTTAAAAAGAAACTAGGTTCTTCCAGTTCTCAATCTTTGCATGTTTAAGGAGATCCTCTGTTATCACTACCAAATTTAAAACCCAGCTCTGTTCGTCAATATTAAAGGCTCGTCCACAACAGGAAGTTGAAATACATACACACATAGTCCTTCTGCCTTGTCATTAAACAAACAGACAAATCCATTCAATCTTTACATTCTTTATAATACCTGGCTTCACAGAGCACAGCACAAAAAAATCATGCATCAACATCAACTTCTAACAATGCCTGTTATACATAGCCCAAGGCACATATTCAGATAAAGAACATTTCACAAATTCCCTGCATTGAATGTTCTCCTTTTGACTCTAGCTTCGTCACCATTTCTAATTCTTCTCAGTCCATATATCTGCAAGAGCACAACACAAAACTAGAGATGTTGAAAACAAGTGCTGGAAATAAGAACAGTAAAGTCCCAGCTGCATGTATGAAAGAAAAAACATGTGTATAATATTGTTTCCAAGCACATATCAATAAAATACATCTATCCTCAATTTGTAATATTTAGATTCCAAATGAATTAAAGACTGAGAATTAAAATAATGCATCAATTAGAGAGCAAAAATGCATCATATTTTTAACACTTGAACTTTTTATTCTGTATTGGGGTATAGCCAATTAACAAACAATGCTGTGATGGTTTCAGATGAACAACAAAGGGACTCAGCCATACATATACATGTGTCCATTCTCCATCAGATGACCCTCCCATCCAGGCTGCTACATAACTTTGAGCAGAGTTCTATGAAAAACGCATCATTTCTGCCTCAGCCTGTCATCTGTGGTGAATCACATTTTTTAGTTTAATCCAATTTAAGCCTAAAAATGAAATAATTCAGAAAATCAGATGATGGCAATAGTCTTCTGACCCCTTAACTATTATTAGGATATATGACCTGCTAACCCTACACAATTGTCCTAACAACTTTCAAAAAGTATTTCTACTCAGTTCTTACATGCAAAAAGTTAAGTATTGAAGTCTCTAAAATAGTATCTTATAAACATTATGTATGGAAAATAATTCACCTTTATATTAATAGGCAATCAACAGCCAGATACATGTGGTCTTCTATATACAGTAAGAACTAATCTTTACCTCTTTAATATTTCATCATCTGTATACTTTTCTACTTTCTCTTCACATCCACTTTAATTTCATTTAATCTTCACTGCAATGTGGCAAAGTAAGTTTTGTTATTTTCAGTTTATTGCCAAGAAAAAAGCAACTTAAGTAAGGGAGGCTAAGTAACTTATTCAAAGTCTCACTACTGCTACATGACAGTAACCAAAATAAACAAGTACGGCTCTAACACAGAGTATGTACTTCGTTGCTCAGCTGTGTCCGACCCCGCACAACCCCATAGACTGTAGCCTACCAGGCTCCTCTGTCCATGGGATTTTTCAAGTGAGAATACTGGAGTGGGTTGCCATTTCCTTCTCCATCTAACACAGAGTAGATTACATTAAAAAAAAAAAAAAAGAGGCAACCAAACAGTAAGTCACCTAAGAATCCTCAATATATAAAAAAAATTAACTTGATCTCACTTTGCCAGAACTTATCCCTTCAGACTGCATAGTGTCAAGGCTTATATCATAGGAAATGTTATTAAATGGCCTCTATGAAGTTCCAGATTAAAAATAAATATAGGCAAACAATATAAGCCATCAACAACCACCTTGTCTTCCAAAGAAATCTGAGGTGTGCAACAGGTCCCTAAAAACATTTATCCATAAGTATGACATTCAATGCCTCTCAAAACTTTATTTTTACTATTTAACAATTTTTTCCAAAATACTAAGTTTCATTCAATCTAAAATTTGGAAATAACGTGACACATTTTTCTTAATATCCTACCCTTTGTTGTTTTCTCTTTTTCCCATCTTTAAATTGCCTATTTTTCACTGCTTTATATGTACTAACCATTCAGTAATAACAAGAACTAGTCAGTTTTATACAACAGAAAACATGAGTCTCTAAGTTTAAAGATTTTGTTATATGGTAAGAGTAGGGAAGCAAAATATACATACCTTCAGAACTACCATGTTTTTACATATGACTGTTATGTTTCCATGATCCTTTGTGAGCAGCAGTATTAGCTAATTATTGGGGGCCTATTTTATGTCAGAAACTATATAAGTGCTTTCTGTATCTGATCTCATTTTACTCCAGCTACAAGCTTTCAGCTATTATTATAAATAAAGAAAACAACCTCAAAAGAGTTAAATAACTTGATCAAACTGATACAATTACCTAATGACAGTCTCTAACTCAAGTCTGTCTGACTTTACTTACTTCTTCTACCAAAGTCAGATAAGGCCCAATTTCAAATCCCAGAACTCTCACCAAAACAGCACTAAAATTGTTTGGAAAGGCAACATATTTTAACTTTTAAAAGTTGGCTATACTGAGTGTGGCCTGTTCAGAGACACTCTAAAAATAGGCATGTGCTGGAGCAGAGTCTTCTCATTGGAAGGTGCTTGCTCATTCTCTAAAGTACAGTTAGAGGAAGGTTGAGAGAAGATGGTACCAAACAGGATTCATGCCAACTATGAACACCATATGTAGGAAATCACCCTTCAATATAGTTATTATGTAATTGCTAGAATGAAACAATTGCCACATTCTAAACTGCAAACTTCACTAGTGAAATTTGAATTTTATTCAGAGATTGGGCTTTTACCTTTAATTCCATGCAGGTTTTGTCCATTCAGTAGCTCACAACATCCTCTGTAGAGTCACTGAATTTTGAAGGAAACAATAAAGCTATCACCATCAGTTAAAAATAGCTGATGTCCCATCCTGAAACCCTGCTATTAAAACTGTATGTGCAGAGAATCTATATTTGTCCCAGTGGGTGACCACAGTGACCTTTTATGTCTGGGGATTTGGTAATACATCTTGGGTTGGGCCATACTGGAAAGTATGAGTGATGACTCCAGACAAGAACTGATTTATCTAATTCAGAATGTCAGAGTGTCAATACCATCTGTTATTCACTGCGTTATCTTACATTCTCTTCCTAAGGTTTCAGTAAGTTACCTACAATATATATGTACCCAGATTCAATTTTGTTTTGTTTTGTTTGCAGTATCTTCTGAAGACAGGATGGATAGTAGAAGAACAGGGCACTGATGTTAGAGTCTGTGTTCACTGGCAGAAACAGAAGAGTTTACATAGCACCTACACAGATGGTAGTTCAAACCAGCTACTTTCTGTCTTTCCAAACTGTTAAGCATTCCATTTTCTACTTTCAATTAACTGAGGTTAATTGAAATGAATGATATTCTCAAGCAAAGAGACAATTCCTTGTTAGCAAAACAAGCAAACAAACAAAAAAAAGCTGCACTTTGTATTTCTCATTCTCAAACCCAGCCCTTCCAACTTAATAGCTATTGCCTGTACTGAGGAAAGTACCATCAGACATACCTATACCTCCCTATCCACGCAGCAGCTTAATTCTAATTTGGCTTCAATGCTAATTTAAAATAAATTAGGTTTTACTTCACCCCACTCTTGGTGGCTTCCCTGGTGGCTCAGGCGGTAAAGCATCTGTCTACAATGCGAGAGACCTTGGTTCGATCCCTGAGTCAGGAAGATCCCCTAGAGAAGGGAATGGCAAACCACTCCAGTACTGTTGCCTGGAAAATCCCATAGATGGAGGAGCCGGGTAGGCTGCAGTCCATGGGGTCACTAGGAGTCGGACATGACTGAGCGACTTCACTTTCACCTTTCACCTTCATGCATTGGAGAAGGAAATGGCAACCCACTCCAGTGTTCTTGTCTGG
The DNA here is from genome assembly GCA_006410615.1 of Neotragus moschatus. Lineage (NCBI taxonomy): Eukaryota > Metazoa > Chordata > Mammalia > Artiodactyla > Bovidae > Neotragus > Neotragus moschatus. The sequence continues at coordinate 438,447 of SJYA01002408.1, forward strand.
AGAATCCCAGGGATGGGGGAGACTGGTGAGCTGCCTGCTGTCTATGGGGTCGCACAGAGTCGGACACAACTGAAGCAACTTAGCAGCAGCAGCAGCAGGTTTTACTTTTTATGAATCCAAATATTTATCTCACAGAAATGAATCTCAGCTTTATCACTGGACCAAGATAAATTCATATATCAGAGGGAGCATGGTGGCATTCTGAAGAAAAGAGAAAAAAATAGGCTTCCTCACTCAAACTAGCACAATACAGATATGTTTCAAAGCCATCATTTCAGGTTTGTGTGAATAAACTTTATCTACATATCATTATCATGTGGCTACAAAGGATAAAGCCAAAGATGATTGTAAAGAATCAACTGACCTAATGCTGGAAAAGGATGCAAAATGGCTCCAATCTACACTTGAGTGCCTTTGATTTCTTACTGACATGGAAGAGGAAAATGAATAGAAAGAATTTAGTTACATAAGAATATTATGAAAACAAATGCTTGGAGTATTCCGCGGCATAATTTTGAAGAGGTTCCTGGAGCATTAATCCGACATAAAAAGGCAGAAACAACAGGCTGATTATCTAAATCTGTATTATGTTTCTAGGTCCTGTCAGTGGGCCTGATTAACAACCCTAGAATTAGGGCTCCAAAGTTGCTCCAACTATGAAAATGTCTCTACAGCAAAACCTACAGTAATTTTATGGCTTAAAGAAAAAGCATACTTCAATTTTTTTTAAAAAGCCACCAAAGCAAATTTTTAAAAAATCTCTTGCCCATCTTAGAATCCTTTGGCAGAATTTGGGAAAAAATTATCTATATATAAAAGTGATAACAAGAATTGAAAAATAAGAATTTGAGATGTATAATGTGTGTGTCTCTTGTTATGAAAACCGTCAGATTCTGAAACAGCAGCAGCCATTCTACTCACAAATATGTGAACCGTACATACTGCAGTCGCTACTACCACAGCTCTCTGAAAGCATCTGGCAAGAGATATTCACTAGGATTTAATTCTAACACTGGAATTCTCCCCTAGTTAAAATGTGTTCTTCCAAATCATGGATTGTCAGCCTGGGGTCTGTGAACGGGCTTTGGGGAAGAACATAAAACTGTGATAAATTGTGCAAGGATGTGGACTTTATGTATTTTCCTGTGGAAAGAATATATAGAATTCATTATATTTGCAAAGGGCCTCCTGAGTTTTGTTGGGTTTCTTTTTTAAGTATGAACAACTATTTTGAATCCTGAACAAATGAAACCATATCATTTGTTCTAGTTTTCTGCTTTAGGGATCTCCCTTTACTAAACCCAGCAAGGCCACTTGAGATACATAAGACAGTTGAACATTACCACTTAATCAGTCACTAATGACCAGTGACTTTCTCTTTAACTTATAAAGTATCCTCAGTAGAGTACAGTTCATAGTCTCCATCTCTGTACTTGGTCAGTGTTGGTTGTGACTATTTGTACCCATTACAGTGATTATATCTCATTCGTATTTGATTATGGTGGGTGATTCCACACTCTCCTGAATTCTCATTAATTACCATTTAACATACTCCAAAATACTTTTCTAAAAAAAAGTTTTTCTCTTTCCTCTGTTACAATCTTTGTCTTTCTTTCAGATATAGGGTAATCTCAAAACACTCCAACAGCATCTCTTTAATATTTCTTGTGGAATTAATGAGCATCAAGATGAAAAATCTATTAACAATAGATTCAGTATTATTAATAATAGTTTTAATACTATTAAAATAATATTTTTTCTTACCAGATCAATTCTCTTCTAAACTGTTCCACATCCTCTCTACTTTATTATTTCTTTTATTGTCAACATACAACATCTAAGGCCTCAGACATATAGTATCCAAGATCTCTGGTTTTGATTCCCAAATTTCCCACTTCACCAGCTATGTGACCTTGGAAAATTTTCTTAACCTCTCTGAGGCTCAATTTTACATTTGAAAACTGAGCCTAACAATATAGTACCTACATCATTGGTTCTTGAGACGATTAAGTAAGAAAGTGTTAATTGCTCAATGGTGTCCGACTCTTTGCAACCCCATGGACTGTAGCCCACCAGGCTCCTCTCTGTCCATGACATTCTCCAGGCAGGAATACTGTGGTGGGTTGCCATTTCCTACTCCAGGGAAAAGTGAGAAAATGGGTATAAATCACAAGGCACATAGAAATGTTTAGTGTTCTAGTACACAGAAATGTTTAGTGTTAGCTAAAGCCCTATATTTAAGATTAATACCGCATGTGTGTCATAACTAAAGAAATGATTCACCTTTAGTAGGACAAATCTCATCAAAAACAAGTAATGCCCAAGAGACCAAACAGACGAAAGATTAAGCCAGCATAACAACATAGTTCAAATGAGTAAGCAACAGGTAGCGATCCTGGCACTCAAGTGGGGTGGACAGCAGGCAAAAGACACAGCTCCAGGACAGAAGAGGTGGAGTTTCACTTCCCTTCAGAGAAAGGCAGCTTCAGGCAATGGGAACTTAGTTTCATTAACTAAAAATCCATTCTAACTATGTCAAGGAAATTTATAGAATCTCAAATAACTATGTACTAGACGGCGGGCTTTGTTTAGGAAAACACAGCACAGCATCAGATTGCATCCACCTAGAAGAATGACTTGATGCTAGCTGACTAGTTGATGGACTCATTAAGAATCTCCTTGGTGAGGGCCAAAACTGACACAGAAATTTGAGATGAGGTTGGACTGTCAGGTAGGTGTGAAGTAGTCCCAGCGGCCAGAGGTAGAAGCCAAGTAGGTCGTTATTTCAGAAACATTTTCAGTTGGATTCCCACTGCCAAAAAGGACAAAGAGCACAATATATACACAATTACCCTAGCGATTTCTACTAGTCTCCCATCTCAAAATCCTATCATTGTCCTACCTATCTGCATTATAGAGCAAACATCTTAGAGCTGATTCTTGCTGTCTGCCCCTCTGGGCCTTATGTTTTGGCCTGTTTCTTGCTAACTAGATCAACTAACTTGAAAGTTGGATCACACTTCATCTTTGCATCAATCCCTCAGAGATTGCCCTCTTACTTTTTGGCCCTGCCTCTTAAGGCCGCAACTTGGCTAGAGGCCCAGATTCTAACTCATTGAGGAGGAAAGAGAAAAAGGCATCCAGGAAAGGGCACTGGATTTTAAGACTGAAAAACTGGACTTGAGTCCACACTGTGCTTTTAAAGAGCAGTGGAACTTTAGATAATAACAGCTAACACTGATTGAGTTCTTAATAACTAAATAATACTTAATCCTCATAAAACTCTGAAATAAATTATATTATTATCTCCATTTTACAGTTAAGGAAACTGAGGTACACAGAAGTTAAATATGTTGCCCAAGGTAATAAGTCTAGAACACCAGCAGAAGTATTAACTCAAGCAGTTTAGACTCCTAATCAATATGCCACATTGTTTCACCATCACTTATCTTCTTTCAGAGACAGAAATTTACTAACATAAAGCCAACCTCCATTATATGAAGGATTTTGTGAGCCAGCGGAAGATCCCCTGGAGAAGAAAATGACAACCCAGTCCAGTATTCTTGCCTGAAAAATCTCATGGACAGAAGAGCCTGGTGGGCTACAGTCCATGGGGTTGCAAAGAGTCAGACACGACTTAGCAACTAAACAGCAACAAAAACACTATAAAGTATTAAAAGTAAAAATGAGATATGGACTCTACGTGCTATACAGATATGGATCATTTATCTTTATTATTGTGTTATCTTTATCAGTTTTAACTCTTTCAATTTGTTTTGATTCATTGCTACCCATAAATCATAGTTCTTTAGCCTTCCTTTTTCTACCTTTAAGAAATAGAATCTTTACAGTTCAGATCTACCTGTTTCCTCCACGTCACTTGTTCTGGCACTTGTACAGAGTGTGACTGTGTCCCAATCTTCCTATACCTTTTGCTGACAGAATATTGTTTCCTGACTCAGACTTCATGGTCATTTGAAACAGTTTTAACATTAAATAATTTGTTAAAACAGAACATCCCATCCATGTGCTTTCTTCCATTCTCATTTTTCCAGGATCCTAAAGCTTTCTTCTGGTGTCTTAAGCCTTATGTTAGTCATTGTTCTTACTGTATAAGCTGTCACAGTTCTTTGATATTTCTCTGGCTGCACACTCCCACTTTCAAGCATTAGCTGTTCAGAATCTAACCTTCACTGCTTCATCTTTCTCAACCTTTGTNCATTCTCATTTTTCCAGGATCCTAAAGCTTTCTTCTGGTGTCTTAAGCCTTATGTTAGTCATTGTTCTTACTGTATAAGCTGTCACAGTTCTTTGATATTTCTCTGGCTGCACACTCCCACTTTCAAGCATTAGCTGTTCAGAATCTAACCTTCACTGCTTCATCTTTCTCAACCTTTGTTCCCACTGATTGATGTTTTTTTGCTTTTGAAATTCTTTTCTCATCAGTGGATCTTCCCCTTCCCACCAGTTTGTAGAAGTAGACCAGTAGAACTGAAAACTGCTAAAGAGAATCCCTACAAGTGCTGGTCTTGTTGAGATGAGTTTCATACAATTTGCAGGTTCTCAAAATTGCAAATTAGTCACTGGTAATTAATGGGCCCCCCAAATGGAGTAACTATACTCCTAGGAAAAAACAGTATCAAACAATACAGGTCCAAACGGTTTTCAAGGGTCAGTATTCTAAGAGAAATGGAAGGTTTAGATGCACAAACCTGGCTATAAATTATAAACACTGCTATTGCTATTGCTAAGTAACTTCAGTCGTGTCTGACTCTGTGCGACCCCATAGATGGCACCCCACCAGGCTCCCCCATCCCTGGGATTCTCCAGGCAAGAACACTAGAGTGGGTTGCCATTTCCTTCTCCAATGCATGAAAGCGAAAGGTGAAAGTGAAGTCACTCAGTCATGTCCGACTCCTTGCAATCCCATGGACTGCAGCCTTCCAGGCTCCTCCATGCATGGGATTTTCCAGACAAGAGTACTGGAGTGGGGTGCCATTGCCTTCTCCGATAAACACTGCTACCAGAAGTCAGAAAGATACCCAAAGATAGAACCACCTATTCTGCTCATGCATAACCAAAATAAAAGAAAAAATTACTGGCATTGGGTCAATCTTATTCACCTTGCCCCAAAGACAAGGACACCAAATACTCTGACTACCCTAAACTCTACTTTCTGTTTTTAATATTATTATGTTCTTCCCTTTCTAACACATTTAGGACCTTTTTGTTGGTAGCTGTGGTATTTTGTCTGGTCATTTTGATAAATTTAAGTATTTATTCCTTTCCTCCCTTTATTATTAGTTGAAAATATCTAAACAACTATATTCAGCCTGTATTGTGGCCATTATTTTCTTTATATGCCCTTTCATTTAAGCTTTTCTTTCTCTGATGAGAACTTCAGAGTACTCACAGAATGACAGAAAAGTATCAGTTCTGTCATTTTAACTTTTCCTCTCCCCTCTTCATGTGCATAAAAGTGTTGTTACAATAATTTGTTAGGGTCTTTTAAAAAATGAATAAACTTATTAAATATAATTAACATAAAGTTAAGTATATTATAATTATAATTGTAATTATATTACAAAAGTTCAAAAATCATAAGTATACATATGCTAGTGAATTATTACAGTGAAATTTCTCCCAAGTAACTACCCACCAGGTCAAGGAAAATAGTTTCCCAGCACCTTGCAAGCCCCACTTCTAACCAATTACACCTTATCCTTCTCAAGGAACACCACCGTCACTTCCAGTACCATAAATTAGTAGTGGCTGCATTGGAACTGCATGTGGATTCTCTTATATATTCTTACATATTCTTTCAAGAATTGCTTCCCTCATTTACATTATGTTTTTGATATTTATACATCTTGATACTTGTATTGGTCTTTCACTTTTAATGCTGAATTCTAGTCCACTGCATAAATAAATGACAATTAATTTATCCACTCTGGACATTTGAATTCTTCCCTAGTTTTTGCCATTATGAATGACAGTGCCATGGAAGATCTTCACTTATAAGATTGGTATATATGATATATATGGGGCCATAATTCCACTGGATGTATACCTAGCAGAAGAACTGCAGGGTCCCAGGAATGTGTCTTTATCTTAAGAGATGCTTCCAACTTCCCCAAGCACTGCACCAGCAGCCATGGGAGTTCCAGTTGCTCTCTATCCTCACCAGCACTAGGTATTGTCAGTTTTATGTTTGTTTATTTGCCATCCTGGAAGGTGTTAGAGGTATCTCCTTATGATTTTAACTTGTATTTCCCTGTTTTCTAAGGAGTTGAACACATTTTCTTATGTTCGCTGACCAACTGGATTTCTTCTTTGTGAAGTCCCTGTTCAACATCTTGCCCATTTTTATACAGCTGTCTGGTTTTCATTATTGATTTATGATAGTTCTTTATATATTCTTTGTCAGTTACATGTGTAACAGCTTGCCTTTTCACTTAATGATATCTTTTAATAAATAGACATTCTTGATTTAATGTAGTACAATTAACATGCCTTTATGTTGGAACTTTTGTGCCCTGTTTAAGAAATTATGTCTAATCTAAGGTCATGAACATAGGTCCTATTTCATCTTCTTGAAGCTATATTGTTTTACCTATTACTTTTAGATCAACAATCAACCTAGANTTTAATAAATAGACATTCTTGATTTAATGTAGTACAATTAACATGCCTTTATGTTGGAACTTTTGTGCCCTGTTTAAGAAATTATGTCTAATCTAAGGTCATGAACATAGGTCCTATTTCATCTTCTTGAAGCTATATTGTTTTACCTATTACTTTTAGACCAACAATCAACCTAGAACTGATTTTTTATATGATTTGATCCATGGGTCAAGTTTGCTTTTTCTTTCCATATGGTGGTATGCTATCAACCCAAACGTAATTTCATGAAGAATTATCCTTTCTTCATGACTCTATAATACCAGCTTTGTTGTGAATCAAGTGTGGTTTGTTTCTGGTCTCTCTATTCTATTCCATCAATTTATTAGTCTGTATTGGCACCAATATCACAATGTCTTAATTATCTTATTGAGTAAGACTGAAACATTTTTCTTTGCTTTGCTAATTCTTAACTCTTTGCATTTCTATATGAATTCTGTCATCTAACTAGTAATATATACCCAATACCCAAATTGTGGTTAAACTGATTACATTGATTTTTTAAGGTTTTTTTTTTCAGCAGGTATTCAGACCCATAATCTCTTTGTGGTGTGCCTTAACAAAAGCTTTATCTTATACATCCAGCCCCATTTTGCTGGATATAGCTCACAGAGCACCTATTTGTACCTCTTTGGCTCACAGAGCACTGACTTGCATATCCTTTACCAAGGGTTCCTGTTCTCTGCTCCCTGATTATCCCTAAACAAATCAGATCCCCAGAGAAATCAGGACTGGTGTTTGACGAATCTACTGTCCTGTTTCTAATCTTCTCCCTTTTCCTTTTAAAAAATATATTTCGTTAAAATCCCTAATTTTATTTTGTTATTTTACTTCTCTGTCTCCCATATGTCAATGAAAACAATAGCCAAAAAACTGTTTAGACAAAACTCAGAAGTCATTGTGAACTCAAAAATAAGGACACCAGAGCTAAAATCATTAGTCCTTCTTCTCATTTCTTAAACTAAGGAACTGTTGTTAGATCACTTCTTTTTATCTTTAGTCTTTGAAACTTCTGGATATGTCTACAATCTTTCCAAAAGAGGGGGAGGAAAAAACTGGCTTTGGAGTCAGACAACTGGGTTCACATCCAGGTATGACATTTAGTAGCTGTTCTTAGGGCAAATTGTTTGACAAGAAGACTACACGTAATAATATATTTCAAACATTTTGAAATAATANTCTTTCCAAAAGAGGGGGAGGAAAAAACTGGCTTTGGAGTCAGCCAACTGGGTTCAAATCCAGGTATGACATTTAGTAGCTATTCTTAGGGCAAATTGTTTGACAAGAAGACTACACATAATAATATATTTCAAACATTTTGAAATAATATATTCTAAAACAGGGTCTGGTGCTTAGGAGTTTCTTGTCAACTATTGCCCTTTCATTCTTCTTCTTCAGTGTAGTTCTCCTTAAAAAATATTTTGCAGAAACTATAGTTGCTATTCTTGGTGCTATGATTAACTTCCTGTCTTCATTCTTAATCCTACCCCCTCTCTCTGCTGCTGCTAAGCCACTTCAGTCGTGTCTGACTCTGTGCGACCCCACAGATGGCAGCCCACCAGGCTCCCCCATCCCTGGGATTCTCCAGGCAAGAACACTGAAGTAGGGTGCCATTTCCTTCTCCAATGCATGAAAGTGAAAAGTGAAGTGAAAGTGAATTCACTCAGTCGTGTCCAACCCTCAGCGACATCATGGACTGCAGCCTTCCAGGCTCCTCCATCCATGGGATTTTCCAGGCAAGAGTACTGGAGTGGGTGCCATTGCCTTCTCCGACTACCCCTCTCACTTCTTTTCTATTGACAACTATACAACCTCAATATACAATGCTTCCATTATTACTTATTCTTCTCTATTGCTTTTAAGCTTTTATTATACCTGCCTTTATCACTTGTTTATAAATTTTCCATAATTTGCTTACCTTTATTATTCCTGTTCACAATTTCTGTTTTTTTGTTTTTGTTTTTGTTTTTTTGCAGTTGGGTATCTTTGATGACTCTATGTTTGCAGCATTCCATACATACAGCATACTTAGGTCAGTATACTTCCTCTGGTTATCAATCACCTCCATTACTGCCCTTTCTGGACCTCCCACGTGTACAAGCCTCCTCTGCACGTGCTTATCACCTTACAATGCCACAGCATCTTCATCACCTGCCACGTCCCCCACTGAAGCCAAAGATGGACATGTCATTCAATTCAAAGCCAATTTAGGGAGAAAGTGTATCTTCTTCTTTAGCATAAACATCTCATCTGATACAATCCACTCAGTGCTACATCAAATACTCATATCAAAGCTTTTAGCAAAAATGACTTTTTTCATTTTTATTATGCTTCTGGGAATGAGGTCTGTAATATGTACCAAGGCAATATAAAAGAACCCCAGCCTTCCAATGTCTGTGTTGTGGTGGGGTCACTTCATAGGGCTGACTTCTTCCCTTAGGATAAGTTCTCTCCCCAAAAAAAGTCCTAAAGTCCTCTCACAAGAAGCACCTGGCAGGCNCCATTGAATCATGAGTCTCCAGAAAAAGGTATAGAATTATTTTTAAAGGTCTTTTTTAATAATTCAAAGATTAAACACCTCAATTTCATGCAAGAGAACACAGTTATCTAATTATCTCTTTTATGAATTTAATTTCTTAGGAAAATTGCTTAAAAGAGGTAATATCCATACAGCTAGGCTCACTTAATAATACAGGTATAATTTTACTTTAGAAAAGGCAGTTCTTAGGATGCATGGCCCAGATGGCAGACTAGGAAGACCCTGAGCACTGACACATCAAAATTATAACCACTTGCAGCATAGCTATATATGAGATTAGCCTGATGACCAGAAAAAAAAAATAATAATAACATTTTTCACACCTGAAGATATGAAGAAGAAACCACAAAGAGATGGATAGAAGGGCCGGAGGCATGGTACAATCAAGACTCACACTGTCTGGTAGGATATGCTCAAAAAGGAAGATACTCCAATTGCAGTGCCTCTCCTCTAAATGAGAGTGAGTCTAAGCCCCACAGCGGACTCTGCATCCCAGGAATCCTGAACCTGGAAGATGAGTTCCCAGAATGTCTGGATTCTAAGGACAGTGGAACTTGCATATGGAGAGTCAGAGTGCTATACAGAACAGACTCAACTCTCAAAGAATGAAGGCCAAATCTTACACACTTCAAGTCCCATTGCAGAGTTGGTAANATCCCAGGAATCCTGAACCTGGAAGATGAGTTCCCAGAATGTCTGGATTCTAAGGACAGTGGAACTTGCATATGGAGAGTCAGAGTGCTATACAGAACAGACTCTACTCTCAAAGAATGAAGGCCAAATCTTACACACTTCAAGTCCCATTGCAGAGTTGGTAATTTTAAATAAGCCTGGGTCAGATCTGCTTGCTGATCTTAGAGAACCTCCCAAGAGGCAGCAACTAGGACTCACTGAGGGGACACAAATGCTGACAGCAGCCATTCTGGGAGCCCATTTTACCGTCAAGACATTGTGCTGTCAAGTGATACTATGGTGTCCTTCCCCTAGCCTATCAGCACCAGGGGCTCACCTGCCTACCAGCAGGCCATCAGAAGTCCAGAAAGCCCAGTGTCATGAAGTCTGCCATGCAGGGATCTGGCTCTGTTCACTGGAGGGACAGCACCAGCATTGCCCTCTCACCAGCCCTGCTGCCAGTTGCCTAGAGTCCAGCCCTACCCACCAGGGGGCTGACACTAGACTCCAGGCCCCCTAGCACAGTAATCAATCATTTCAGAGCCAAAGCCCACCCACCAGTGAGGAAGCACCAACTGCAAGCCATTGCCAGTCACCCTAGGACCCAAGCCCACTCATCGTCAATCTGGCAGCCAGTGGAGCCAGAGACTAGCCCTGTCTACCAGGACATCTAAATAGCTGGCTATCCCACAGTAGAAGCACCAATACAAGCCTCATAGGATGCGCCCTTGCAGCATTTGGCTCTGATGACAAAAGAAAAGTGCTCTTCTGGGCTTCATCAGACATCTCCTACAGAGCCACTGCTCCAAGATCAAGAAACATAACTTAATACACAGAAATAAACACAGAGAATAAGACAAAATGAAGAGACAAATATATATATATATATTTGTTTAAGGTAATGATCATGGGTGCTAAGTCACATCAGTCATGTCCAACTCTTTGTGACCTTATGGCTCTAGCAGGTTCCTCTGTCCACAGAGGAATTCTCCAGGCAAGAATACTGGAGTGGGTTGCCATACCTCCCTTCAAGGGATCTTCCCAACCCAGGGATTGAACCTGCATCTCTTACATCTCCTGCATTGGCAGGCGAGTTCTTTACCAGCAGTGCCACCTGGGAAGCCCAAGATCATAAAGTTGCTCAAAAACGTTGGGAGAATGACTAAATACAGAATCGTAATAAAGAGTAACAGTATACAAATAAAAACCAACAGAAACCCTGGTCTCTTGCAGTGCAGGCAGAATTTTTTACTATATGAACCACCAGGGAAGCTGCAAGAATATAATAACTGAAATTAAATATACAGTAGAAGAAATTAAAAGTAGATGAGATGGCACAGAAGAATGGATAAGCAAACTGGAAGACAGAGTAGTGAAAATCACCCAACAGGAACAACAACAAAATTTTTTTAACATGAGTACAATTTAGGATATAACTAGGAAAAAATCAGGCATACAAAGATTCATGATATAGAGGTCCCAAAAGCTTATAAGATAAAGAAAGAGGCAGAGAAATTATCTGAAGAATAATAACTGAAAACCTCCATAACCTAGGAAAGGAAATAGTCATTCAGGTCCAGGAAGCATATTTGTTCATTCAGTTGCCCAGTCGTGTCCAACTCTTTATGGACTGCAGCACATCAAGCCTCCCTGTCCCTCACAGTCTGCCCAAGTTTGCCCAAGTTCATGTCCATTGCATTGGTGATGCCATCAAGCCATCTAATCATCTGATGCCCTCTTCTCATTCTGCCTTCAATCTTTCCCAGCATCAGAACTTTTGCAATGAGTCAGCTATTTGTATCAGGTGGCCAAAACACTGGAGCTTCAGCTTCAGCATCAGTTCTTCCAATGACTATCTGGGGCTTGTTTCCTGTAAGNGTGATGCCATCAAGCCATCTAATCCTCTGATGCCCTCTTCTCATTCTGCCTTCAATCTTTCCCAGCATCAGAACTTTTGCAATGAGTCAGCTATTTGTATCAGGTGGCCAAAACACTGGAGCTTCAGCTTCAGCATCAGTTCTTCCAATGACTATCTGGGGCTTGTTTCCTGTAAGACTGACTGGTTTGATCTCCTTGCTGTTCAAGGGTCTCTCAGGAATCTTTTCCAGCACCAAAATTCAAAGGTATCAATTCGTTGGTGCTTTGCCCTCTTATGGTCCAGCTCTCACAGTCTTATGTGACCATTGGGAAGATCACAGCCTTGAGTTCAGGGACCTGATGATGTCTCTGCTTTTCAAAATACAGTCTAGATTTGTCATTGCTTTCCTGCCAAGAATTGTCTTCTGATTTTATGGCTACGGTCTCCATCTACAGTGATTTTAGAACGCAAGAAGAGGAAATCTGTCACTACTTCCACCCTTTTCCCTTCTATTTGTTAGAAAGTAATGGGGCCAGATGCCATGATCTTAGTTTTGTGGGTTTTTTTTTAATATTTAGTTTGAAGCTGGCTTTTTCACTCTCTACCTTCACCCTCATCACTTTTGCCATTAGAGTGGTATCATCCACATATCTCAGGTTGTTGATTTTTCTTCTGCCTCTCTTGATTCCAGCTTGTAACTCATCCAGCCTGGCATTTCACATGATGGGTTCAGCATATAGGTTAAATAAGCAGGGTGACAACAGACAGCCCTGTCATATTCCTTTCTCAATCCTGAATCAATTAGTTGCTCCATACAGGATTCTAACTTTTGCTTCTTGACCAGCATACAGGTTTCACAGGAGACAGGTAAAATGGTTAGGTATTGCCATCTCTTTAAGAGCTGTCCACAATTTGTTATGATCAGGAAGAATATACAGTCCCAAAAAAGATGAACTCCAAAAAGTCCACACATTACACTTAAAAATGGGGCGGGGGCAGGGGGGGACAGAGATAATATCAAAAGCAGCAAGGGAAAGGCAATTACTTTCACATAAGAGCACTCCTATGATACTACCAACTCACTTTTCATCAGAGCCCTGAAGGACAGAATGGAGTGGCATGATATATTTAAAGTGATGAAAAGAAAAATCCTACAACTAAGAAACCCAGCAAGGCTATCATTCAGATTTGAAGGAGAGAGAAATAATTTTATAGACAAGCAAAAGCTAAAAGAGTTCAGCACCACGAAACTGACTTTACAAGAAATATTAAAGGGACTTTTTAGAAAGAAAGAAAAGATCACCACTAACCACGTAAATACTGCAAAAAGAAAAACCCCATGAGTAAAGGCAAATACATAGTAAGGGTAGTTGATCAACTATTTATAAAACTAGTAGGAAGAGTAAAAGAAAAAAAAAAGTAGTAAAATAAACTATATGTACAATATGAAAATAAGGAATACACAAAACAAAAACATTTGAAATATGATAGAAAAACATTAAATGGAGATGGGATAAGAGCAGTAAAAAATACCTGGTTGTTAGAATGTGTTCAGACTTAAGAGATTATCAAATTAAAATAATCACATAAATAAATATAAAGGTTGCAGCCCACCAGGCCCCTCTGTCCATGGAATCCACTGGACAAGAATACTGGACTGTATTGCCATTCCCTTCTCCAGAGGATCTTTCCAACCCAGGGACTGAACCCAGGTCTCCTGCATTGCAGGCAGATTTTTTTACCATCTGAGCCATGAGGCAAGCCCCATATATAAACCTCATGCTACACACAAATCAAAACTCTATCATACATATGCCCACCAAAAAGAAACATGAATCCAAACCTAACACTAAATATAGTCATCACTTCACAAGGGAAAAATGAAAAGAAAAAGAAAGGAGCAAAGATTGCAAAACAACTGGAAAACAAGTAGCCAAACAGCAATAATTATATGTATGTGCTCAGTCACTCAGCTGTGTCCAACTCTTTGTGACCCCATGGACTATAAATTACTTTAAATATAAGTGACTTTATACACTCATGGTTGATGCATGTCAATGTATAGCAAAATGAATACAGTATTGTAAAGCAAAACAAACTAAAAAAATTAAAATTAAAATTAAAAAAAAAGAANCATGTGTGTGCTCAGTCACTCAGCTGTGTCCAACTCTTTGTGACCCCACGGACTATAAATTACTTTAAGTGACCTTATACACTTGTGGTTGATGCATGTCAATGTATAGCAAAAGGAATACAGTATTGTAAAGCAAAACAAACTAAAAAAATTAAAATTAAAAAAAATTAAAAACTCTAAAAAAATAAAAATAAAAAAATAAACGTAAGTGACCTAAATGCTACAAAATAATTGGCTTATACACTTCTAAAATGTCTAGGTCAAGAAATAAAGGAAGGCCAAAAAATTGCTCCAGATGAAAGGAAATTAAAGAAACATGGCAATTAAATGGAACTCTTGACCCTGAACTGGTTTCTCCACCAGGAGTTTTGTTTTTAGTATTGTATGTGTCCTCCTCCCCTCCAAGTCCTCTTTTATTTCCTCTTTTCCTTCCTCTTCCCTCGTCTTTCTTCCCCATTGTCCTCCTCATCCAGCTTCTCTTCCTCCTTGTCTTATCTGTTATTATAAATGACATTACTGGGTCAATCACTGAAATTTGAAAGGGGTTTGTGGATTATGGTATTCTTGTACCANGTCCTGAACTGGTTTCTCCACCAGGAGCTTTGTTTTTAGTATTGTATGTGTCCTCCTCCCCTCCAACTCCTCTTTTATTTCCTCTTTTCCTTCCTCTTCCCTCGTCTTTCCTCCCCATTGTCCTCCTCATCCAGCTTCTCTTCCTCCTTATCTGTTGTTATAAATGACATTACTGGGTCAATCACTGAAATTTGAAAGGGGTTTGTGGATTATGGTATTCTTGTACCAAGGTTAATTTTCTGATTTTGATATATTCATGTATTATGGGAGAGTAGGTAATAGATTCTGAGGTATTTAGAAATAACAGAACATCACATATGCAACAGACTCTCAAATGGAAAGAAAAGATAAATTACAGAAATGGATGATACGTAGCACATACGTACATATATGCAGAGATGGATACATATATGTGTATATATTAGCTAGAAGAAGCAAATGTGCTAAAATGTTAACAACTGGGGAATCAAGATGAAAGCTAAACAAGAATTCTTTGTATAGTCCTTACAACTTTTCTGAGAGTTTGAAAGTATTTCAAAATAAAAGTTTTAAAAACAAAATCAGCATTGTATAGCCTCCCTCCATTAGCCTTTTTTTTGTCCTGAGTTCCACAAAGATATCAAAGATCAATTAAGAAAACTCATTACTGCATTTTTTTCCTTACATCCTCCTTTAGTTTTAAAATTTTTAAAAAGACATAAAAGTTGCCATATTAGGAGAAAGAATTCTATGAAAACTGTGAAGATTTTACAATTGTGTTTCTCATTTAAGTGACCATTACAGGCTCTTTCCTTTAACTTGGTCACACTTCAGAGTTGTAAATTCACCCAGCTTTGTGATTTTCTTATAAAATCTATCTAGTATAAAGCTTTCCCTGAAACAAAACATACCCATAAAGAGAGTCTTTTGACCTGACACAAAACAGCANTACCCACTCCTTAATCCTCCTTGCTGAAGTACTATTCATTTTGTGGTTTTGAAGTATGAGAAAGCTCAGTTACTTCCTTTTCTTTCTCAATGGGACTCAGAGAGCCAACATTTTTATCTGCTCCTCCTTGTACTATATTTTTCTGTTTTTCTTCCCCCACGTCCCATAAAAGCAGGGTTCCATGTGTGGTGACCTATATTGTGTGTGACCACCACTGTGACTGGGTAAGTCAATATGTCTAGTTCTGAACTTCAGTAAGAAGTGGTCCACCAATGTTATTCATCCATGTCACTTTCTCCCATATGAGTTTAATCATTAATAAAGCTGAAGTTTAGTTCTAATGACTTCATTTTACCACACTTCCCAGGTGGGTCAATGGATAAAGAATCTGACTGCCAAAGCAGGAGATGCAGGTTTGATCCCTGGGTCAGGAAGATCCCCTGGAGAAGGAACTGGCAACCCACTCCAGTATTCTTGCCTGAAAAATCCCAAGGACAGAGGAACCTTGTGGGCTACAGTCCATGGAGTAGCAAAAGAGTCAAACATGACTGGGTGAGCACAACTTTTAACAAAGCTAGAAAAGCAAAGATGCCATTTACAGGCCTCCTCGAAGTCCAGGACAATTGACGTTTCTTATCCTGCCCACCTTTTGGCATCATCCTGTCACTGTCCACAGGCATTCTATATACTTGCCACATTACTTATAATTTCCCAAATGTGTCTTCTTGGTTTTACCACCAGAACTGTTAACACGCCATTTCCCCAGCTTGTGGAACTCTTCCACGCTCCTGCCCTTTATTAAAAAGCCTGAAGACAATTTGAATTTTATTACCTCTTAAAAACCATCCTCGATATCTCCAGGAAACAAATTCAATTTGGCCCTGGTGAGCGCTACTGAAAAGCCCATCAAGTCTTACAAAGGGTATATATCATATCATATCACATCATATCATATCCTAGAATGTCAAATCACACAGAAGTAATTCAAATTCCCCTGAAAGGCTATCACCTGGTGGCTCAGACGGTAAAGCGTCTGCCTACAATGTGGGAGACCTGGGTTCAATTTCTGGGTCAGGAAGATCTCCTGGAGAAGGAAATGGCAACCCACTCCAGTATTCTTGCCTGGAAAATCCCATGGACGGAGGAACCTGTTTAGGCTACAGTCCATGGGGTCGCAAAAAGTCAGACACAACTGAGTCACTTCACTCACACACAAAAACACTTCACTATACATTCTTAGACTCAATATGCCTATACCCTCAAAATGTACATTATTGTGCAAGTCCAATGGTTAAAAATAAAATTTAGATTTAATAAGATACTTTTAGCCAGAGAATCTGGAAATACATTAATTCTGCCCCAGACCACAGGAAACATCCCTTATCCTGTGGTTCCTAAGGAAGCAGAACAAAGGAAATACTGGCAAAGAAAAAAGAAATAGGAAGGGAAAAAAAAAAAAAAACTTTATTATTAGGCATGCATTGGGCCCTAAACTCAAATGAAGACTATCCTAGTGAGTTAGAATTTGCAATGTATCATGCTATAGACATAAAAGGCCTCTGAGCCCAAACTGGAACCTCAGATCTTACTTTTAGCTCTGATCAGGCACAAAGAGAAAAAGAGAGAAGAAAGTAAGTCTGAAAGAGGCCTTGAGTCTGGTGAAGTCTAGCCTAAAGATATACAGAATGAACCATTTACTTACAGAAGGTATTGCAGGTTTTGAAACTAGATGAAATCACCAAGTCAGTGAGTGAACTAGGAAAGCAAAGCTCAGGACTGAGCCCTGGGACGATAAAGAAGCATCACCTATAACCTGGGGTCCAGAAGGAGAAAAATAGGGAGTATATATTATCCTCGAAGCCAAGAGAAAATGAAATGCTTTAAGGAGTATGTATTCTATTGTTCAAATTCTACTATTGAGTCAAATAAAATGAAAAGCCCATGAGGTTTAGCACATGGAGACTAGTGTAGATGACAGAAGTCAGAAGTCCCAGTGTCACTACTGACTAGCCATGACTGTGGAAAAACGTTTTTCTTTTTTAAACATGATGAGATGATGATCCTAAGATTAATTCCTACCTCAAAGTGTATTATGCAGACTAAATCACATATTAAATACCCAACATAGCACTTGTCAGACTGCAAACCTTCATCTATTATCTCTTAGTCCCAGAAGAGTAGGAAGACATCAAGGGCAGACCAACAGCGCTTGCTCTGACTTCTCACATGGGCACTATGAGATCTTCCAGAGTTGTGCCAAATCCATCAAAACTCCTTCAGCCTCTTATTCTGTTTTCTTCACACCCTAATTCCTCAAAGTTATCCTCTCAATCTCTTTGTTTGCAAAATTAAAGTCCACAACACTTCCATGAGTCAAAAAAGCATGCTTTCTAAGCAGCTCCAGTTGTTCTTTAAACAGATACAATTTGATCAGGAAATGAAGAAGCCAAACATCTCTTTTTAATCTAAAACCCAAACCCCAAGGTGCTACTACCATCCTCAACAGTTTTCACTCAGTACTGAGTAGATATGCACACTATAAATATTATGTATATGCAGTAACAGGAGCGTCTGCCGCCGCCAAATTTATTGTATCTAATAAAACCATGTGCCGAAAGAGTCCTATCTGTCTACAGTATGTCTATGGTAGAATGCGGGTGACCTAACACGAAACCTTAATTCCCATTTGACATTCTTCATAGTAGTAATCCCTGCGCTGACAGGTGGCTAGTAATTTCAGAAGTAATTATGGAGATACTATCTGCAGATGTTTGGGAATGTACTACAAATTCTTGTAAATGGGTACCATAGGAATATGTGGAAAATGATAGCTAATATAACTTTTATTATAAAGAGACACATTCTCCTCAGGAACATCTGGAAGACCTTGTGTGTGAAAGAATTAGAGGTGGGTAACAGAGACCACGCAGAGAACCTTGGCACTTCGTAAGTATACACGGCTTCATGATGTCAGCAAGACATTGATTTGGTGTGAGGATTCTAAGGCTTCACCCTGAATCACCCCCCTCTTGGGCTAACCTTCAGGACAGGAGCCAGATGGATAATTCTTCCCTTTTCTTTTTCCAACAAAAGGAACAAACTTGCACAATATATCACGTTTATAACCACTAACCAAATTCAGTGGTGTGCATGGATATATTTTCTTACTAGAAGTGTTCTTTATGAAACATTCTGCATGTAACTGGAATGTAACTGTTGGTTATTCAACTTCTCCAATGATGACAGTCTCAAAAAGTACAAGTATTATATGTCAGCAGTTTCGCAAAATTTGCAAAACAAATTTCAATAATGCCTATTTACACAAAGAGCACAAGGGATTGTGCAAAGGCAGCTTCCTACTAATTCTACTCGACATTATTTCTTAAATTATGAAATACATCAGCAGACTATATTTCTTCCATGGTTAAATTATTAAATGATAACATAATCCATGTAAGATGTGTTAACCAATGCATTATACACATGAATTATTCTCCAGTGATTCGACATTTCTTGAATTCTCTGTCTTTAAAGCTCATACTTTTTACTTTTGTAAAAGCGCTTTATCTATAAAATTTCCTTGCAGTCTATAGTAGGAATCATAGACCTGAAAATAAAATATTTAAACATCGATGCTTTATGTTGTTCTTCAGTCACTCAGTTGTGTGCAACGCTTTGCAACCTTACAGACTACAGTGTGCCAGGCTTCCTTGTCCTTCACCATCTTCCAGAGCTCTCTCAAACTCGTGTCCACTGAATAAGTGATGCCATTGAATCATCTCATCCTCAGTCATCCCCTTCTTCTCCTGCCTTCAATATTTCCCAGTATCAGGATCTTTTCTGATGAGTCGTCTCTTCATGTCAGGTGGCCAAAGTACTGGAGCTTCAGCTTCAGCATCAGTCCCTCTAATGAATATTCAGGACTGATTTCCTTTAGGTTGACTGACTTGATCCCCTTGCAGTCTAAGGGACACTTAAGAATCTCTCACCACAGTTCAAAAACCTCAGTCCTTCAGCACTCAGCTTTTTTCATGGTCCAACTCTCACATACATACATGACTACTGGAAAACCCATAGCTTTGACTATACAGACCTTTGTCAGCAAAGTAATGTCTCTGCTTTTTAATATGCTGTCTAGGTTGGTCACAGCTCTTCTTCCAAGGAGCAAGTGTCTTTTAGCTTCATGGCTGCAGTTACCATCTGCAGTGATTTTGGAGTCCAAGAAAATAACGTCTCTCACCATTTCCATTGCTTCCCCATATGTTTGCCATGAAGTGATGGGATCGGACACCATGATCTTTGTTTTTTAAATGTTGAGTTTTAAGCCAGCTTATTCACTTTCTTCCTTCACCTTCATCAAGAGGCTCTTTAGTTTCTCTTTGCTTTCTGCCATAAGTGTGGTGTCATCTACATATCTGAGGTTATTGATATTTCTCCCAGCAATCCTGATTCCAGCTTGTACTTCATCCAGCCTGGCGTTTTGCATGATGTATTCTGCACATAAGTTAAATGAGCAGGGTGACAATATACAGCCTTGACGTACTCCTTTCCCAATTTGGAACCAGTCTGCTGTTCCATGTTTGGCTCTAAACATTGTTTCTTGATCTGTATAAAGGTTTTTCAGGAGGCAGGTAAGGTGGTCTGGTATTCACATGTCTTGAAGAATTTTCTACAGTTTGTTGTGACCCTCACAGTCAAAGGCTTTGGCATCGTCGATGAAGAATAAGTAAATGTTTTTCTGGAATTCTCTTGTTTTTTCTGTGATCCAACAGGTGTTGGAAATTTGATCTCTGGTTTCTCTGCCTTTTATAAATCCAGATTCAACATCTGGAAGTTCTTGGTTCCCATACTGCTGAAGCCTGGCTTGGAGAGTTTTGAGCATTACTTTGCTAACATGTGAAATGAGTACAATTGTGCAGTAGTTTCAATATTCGTTGGCATTGCTCTTCTTTGGGATTAGAATGAGAACTGATCTTTTCCAGTCTTATGGCCATTGCTAAATTTTCCAAATTTGCTGGCATATTGAGTGTGGCACTTTAATAGCATCATCTTTTATGCTTTATATTATAGCACTTAATTCTATTTAAAATAGTTGTGGCCTTTGCTAACATTCTTTACAATTTCAAGTTAAAACTTACTAATTCAAATGGTTTGATTACTCATAACTGCCAGCTCTTTTTCAGAGATGTTAAATATTATAAATTATATTACTATGGAAATTTATGAAGTACTTGTACATTTTTATTATTTAGATTTCACTATAATCTAGTGAACTAGGTAGGGATGGTTATTTTGATTTCATTATCCATGAAACTGAAGGTAAGGAAAACAAAACAGGTTTTGAATCAACATGCCAAATAACTCACACAAACTACTGAACATCAACTGAGATCTATTTTCTAGCTAATCATTTCTGATCATTCATGAAACCTCTACAGCAAAAAAGTCACAACCTAAAAGCCAGACTTCACATTCAAATGCTCAGTTCTTTCTCACAGCTATTCATATTGTTTTCTGTGGCTTAAGCGATTAGCCTTACTCAAAGAGACATCTGCTTTTGCCTTGTTCAGCCAGGAAGTGATCTCTAGAAAGAATGTCTTTTCTTTTTTTTTTTAATGTAGCCTGAGATTTAATGCTCTCTTTATTTAAAGCTTGCAATTTAATCATATGGATATATCTTGCCCAAATTCACTTTATTATTTTTTTTTACATTGGAAAATTTTAATTTATCTTCCAGTTTTAGTGTGTGTGTGTTTTTTTTTAACTTAACAATATTGCTTTGGTTTTGCCATACATCAACATGAATCTGCCACGGTTCTTACTCAGAGCCTTGGCCACCTCACAGTTTAAAAAATGTGAATTATGATTGAGATTTTGGCCCATGTAGTAATCACACTAACTCCAGGAAGGATGGCAATGAAAAGCCAAACTTGTGAGCAATATATCATAGTGCCCAAATAAAACTCTGGACACCAAGGCTCAGGGGAGTTTCTCTGGTTAGTAATATTCCATGTGTATTATCACACATCATTGCTGAAAGAGCTATGCTATCCATGACTCCAGGGAGATAGGACAACTGGAAGCTCTCTATTTGGAAGCTTTCTAATCTCTGTTCCATGACCTTCTTCCCTTGGCTGATTGCAATCTGTATTCTTTCACTACAGTAAACCACAACAATTGACTATAATAGCTTTTAGTGAGTTCTGTGAGTCTTAACAAATTTTTGAAGTTGAAGAAGAACCTTCTTGAGAACCCCCAAATATGCAATTAGTATCATAAGTGAGGGTAGCCTTGTGGACTATATTTTGAAGCTGTCTAACTTCTCACTTTTAGATGAATGTGATATTTCTTTATAGGATCAACTGGTTAGTCCTTACCTTGAAATGAAGCTCATTTAGTTTCACTAGGAAAATGTGATGTATGTTATTACATATAAAAAAATTTTTTTTGAGAATTACTAAGATTTTGACTCTACCAATATGGAAAAGAATAATTCAAATGCATTACACAGTGTTTTCTCTCTCAACAATAGTCTACTTTCTTTGCTATGATAGAAGAAATCCAAATTACAATATAATTCCCAATGCTGTATATATAATAGCTCTTCTCTCTGTTACAACTAAATAAAGCCAACAAGGCCATATGTAATTTCCACTTGCAAAGCATTAAATCTTTTTTTTTTCAGAATATTTTGAGTAACACAAGATAACCAAATTAGTAAAAGAATACTCTCTGTTTAAGCCCCTAAAAACACTGAGAAAATTAAGAAACCAACAACCCATATGTACAGCAAATTCAGCTTGGAAAGTGCATAAGTCAGGTCATAAAGTTTTACATATTACTTGAGCACAGAACTCCAGGACTTACATAGTACATGCATCACTGATTCCTCTTTTTCCAATAAGAAGAAGTGAAATAAGATCTTTAATCCCTTAAGAACCTGGGTACTCTAAACATCTTTGTAAATAGAGTTTCTTATTACTGTAACCATTGAATATCCTTTTAGGCTTTAGAGTGTTCCAGAAATATAAGCTTTTTATTGGAAGGACATTTAAAATGAAGAAACTGAGCAAGAGATTTAAATCTCCTGGAAGATGCCACTGAGATTCCTAAAGTTTCCTCATTGAGATTTCAATTAAAGGGAAAATCTTTCTATAGCTACCAGAGTATGGCTATGCCCACAAGTCAGTTCTTTCTAATTTGCTGCTACGGAAAGCATAGCTTTGACATTGCAATGTAATTTCCTTCTCAAATTAAAAGTTTAAAAATAGAAGAAAAAGCTTTTCAAAAAACTGTTTTTTCTCAAATATTCTAAAGTAATAATAAAAGTAAAGATTTGAGACTTTCCTGGCGGTTCAGTAGTTAAGACTTCGACTTCTAATGCAGAGGGTGTGGGTTCAATTCCTGGTCAGGTAGCTAAGACCCCACATGGCCCATGGTCAAAAAATGGAAACATAACACAGAAGCAATATTTTAACAAATTCAATAAAGACTTTTAAAATGGTCCATATCAAAAAAAAAAAAAAACCTTTTAAAAGAAAACAAACTTTCTCGAATTATTATTAGTCTAAAAGAAGATTAATTTAAGACCTGATATATATCCAACATACTAGAGATGGTGCAAACAAACAGTATCGTTTCAATTACATTTTCCTTGTTATCAAATAACAATATACGCATTCTTATGAAAGTTTTGATATAAACAATTGTATTATATCCTATCTTTTTAAGACTGTGATTTTTATTTTTTCAAGAGGCAGTGATTAATATTGACTAACAAACTATAAAACAGTATGTAAAGAGGAGACATCAAAGTTTTATGATAATCTAAAAACAATCCATAGAAGCATCTAAAAATAAAATAACCCACACTTAGTGGTGGTTTGTTCTCTTTCAAGTTTTAGTTGGTCAAATTGATTTTTCTCTTATTCTGGGAAAAATGGACCCCAAACTAATTAACTATGTCTTCAATATCATCTCCTGGAGCAAATGCAAACAAATCAAACAGACAAAACTTCTTGACTAATAAAGGGAGGTCTACATTAGTAGCATTTTTACTCTGTTATTACACAGAGGTTCAAGTGAGCCTGCCCTAATCACAGCAGAGGAGATAACATTTTACATTCATGAGCACAAATGTTTCTCTTTATAGGCCTTTTTGCTTTACAGACTCATGAATCTGTGAGAAACAACAGACTTTATGAGGATTTTCCATGGGAAAACATTCATGAATCTTAATAATAGCCCAGGTATCATTTCATCAGCATCACACTGAATTTCATTGTACGCCCAAGGTTAATGACTTCCTATTGGAAATGCAGATAAAGAAACTGGCACAAAAAAAGCCTTCATATCTTTCATTAGACAATCATTTCCCTCAAAATCATTCCTTACAAGCTTTTCATCCTCTGTTATCCTCTTTCCCCATTTTTTTCACATAGCAAATCCCTGGTCTTTGTACAAGACTCAGGTCAAATATCACTTGCTCTATGAAGTTTTCTCTTAACAAAACCTTGCCTCATCCCATGAAGTCATCAAACAATCCTTAGTACTCCTTTAATATTTGGTGCTTAATTTCATTAACACTTACATAATGTAAGTGTTAATACTTACACTGGAAGTTACTTTCTATACCTCTTTGATTTTTGTATCCTCAGCACTTAGCACAGCAACATACATAGTAGGCTTTCAGTCAATATTTATGACGTCAATATTTAAACAGATGAAAGAAAGAAAGAAAAAAGTACTCCTTATGGTTAATTTATTTATAAGACTTTATAATTACTGATATAAAATACTGATAGCCATGAAAATACTGATAGCCATGAACATTAATATGAATTATAAAATGTTTCATGAATCTAAATAAGTAAATAGAATTTCAAGTAATCTCTGTTGTAAAAAAAAAAAAAAAACACAAATAGCCATATTAAATTCCTACTTATAACAGGACAAAATTGACCACAAAACATTTTTCTTTCACCCTCGAGCTCTTCAGTATCCATCATCATTTTAATAAATTCTGATTATAACCCAAATGGTACATCTGACCTAATAACCTGAAAACAATATGGCCAGCAGATGAGGAAGAAAAAGTGGGTGAAATATTCAGTGGAATGATTATCTCACACAATCATTCTTATTAAAATCAAGTTTTTGGATTCTTTGATTATACAAGCATTAAAACCACATCAAAAATCCAGTTCTATTTCACAGATTCATAGGGTCATTGAACCACTGGCTGTGACTGACAGATGAGTCTGGAAAGTGAGAATATCAAAATGCATACTAATATGAACAATATGAGTTAAGCCTTTCCTTATTTTACAGATAAAAATAAATGCCCATAGGCCTGAGAAAAATCACCTGAAAGAAAAATCACCCTCCTGTTGACTTTGGCTGACATTAATGAAAGGATACCGAGACAGCTTGAAAGGTCCAGTTAATATTTTTATTCTGCATTATCCCACAAAATCCTCTGGGATGCAGCTTTGTGGCAACCATCTGTACATCGATATGAGGTGCTATATGTTGGATAAAGCAGCTCCCACAGAATAGAATGCCGACCGATTCTAAAAGGAGCAAGCTTCCTCAGGAAGATATGGAAAATAATTGAGTTTATGTGATAATAAGGCAAAGTTTGGGTGCTGATAACTTATTCTAATTTTATTCTAAACAAATTCTACTCCTACAGTAATATCTAATGTATATGTTTATTTAGCATCATTCTGAGCAGTTACTACAGACTGTACTACCTTCCCTAACCAATCATCTCACAAATATGGGCATCTACCATTAGGTTTACTAAATAGGAGTTTTCACTTAGTCAAAATTCACCCATTGAAGAAGCCACTTAAAAGACCAACGCCTTCTAATACTAAGTCAGAAATAGTAAATGGGTCTTGGCGGAAGGACACTGTTTATTTGTTGTGTGTTTGTGTTCAGTCACGCAATTGTGTCTGACTCTTTGTGACCCCGCAGACTGTAGTCAACCAGGATTCACTGTCCATGGGATTTTGCAGGCAAGAATACTGGAGTCAGTTGTCATTCCCATTTCCAGGGGATCTTTCTGCTGCAGGTTAATGACTATTTAACCCTGAACATTACTCTTCAGTATCTAGAAATGTTTTTCCTGTAGTATTTGAATATTAATGAAAATTACCTGTGGAACTGTAAAAAGGAAAATTGGGGCAAACAAGTTAACCATAAAGACTTTATTCAAAACTATTATAATAGGGAAAGAGACTGAACTCAACTGTGCTAAAATAAAAGGCAGCAGAACATTTAGACTCTGTGGTTAGCTAAGGAAAATTCACTAGAAGACATCAGTGGGGAGATTAGTCAAAGTGTGTTGACCATCTGTGAGGCTAATTGGAGCTTATTTAGAGGTAGGGCTGCTTCCTTTCTTGATGACATCTATTTGTTTCATTTTGTTTTTGCCATGCTATGCAGTTTGTGGGATCTTAGTTCCGCAACCTGGGTTACAATAATGAATACAGTGAAGAACTCTACAAAAAAGGTCTTAATGACCTGGATAACCACAATGGTGTGGTCACTCACCTAGAACCAGACATCCTAGACTGTGAAGTCAAGTGAGCCTTAGGAAGTATTACTACAAAGAAAGCTAATGGAGGTGATGGAATTCCAGCTGAGCTATTTCCTATCCTAAAAGATGATCCTATGAAAGTGCTGTCCTCAATATGCCAGCAAATTTGGAAAATTCATCAGTGATACCAGGACTGGAAAAGATGAATTTTTCATTCTAAACCCAAATAAGGACAATGCCAAAGAACATTCAAACTATCTTGCAGATATGCAAGCTGGGTTTTTTAAAGGCAGAGGAACAAGAGATCAAACTGCCGACATTCATTGGGTCATGGAGAAAGCAGGGTAATTTCAGACAAACATCTATTTCTGCTTCATTGACTACACTAAAGCTTTTGACTGTGTGGATCACAACAAACTGTGGAAAATTCTTAAAAGAGATGAGAATACCAGACCACCTTACCTGTCTCCTGAGAAAACTGTAGGCAAGTCAAGAAGCAATGGTTTGAACTGGACACAGAACAATGGTTCCATTGTTCAAACTAGGGTTCAAAATAGGGAAAAGAGTACATCAAGGCTGTATACTGTCACCCTGCTTATTTAACTTCTACACAGAGTACATCATGCAAAATGCTGGATTGGATGAATCCCAAGCTGGACTCAAGACTGCCAAGAGAAATATTAACAACCTCAGATATGTAGATGATACCACTCTAATGGTAGAAAGTGAAGAGGAACTAAAGAGCCTCTTGATGAGGATGAAAGAGTGAAAATACTGGCTTTTTAAAATTCAACATTCAAAAAACTAAAATTATGGCATCCAGTCCCATTACTTCATGGCAAATAGATAGGGAAAAAGTGGTAGCAGTGACAGATTTTATTCTTTTGGGCTCCAAAATCACTGTTGATGGTGACTGCAGCCACAACATTAAAAGAGGCTTAGTCCTTGGAAGAAAAGCTATGGCAAAACTAGACAGCATATTGAAAAGAAGAGACATTACTTTGCTGACAAAGGTCCATATAGTCAAAGCTATGGTTTTACCAGTAGTCATGTATGGATGTGAGATATTCACTGGAAGGACTGATGTTGAAGCTGAAGCTCCAATTCTTTGGCCACCTGATGCGGAGAGCTGACTCATTGTAAAAGACCCTGATTCTGGGAAAGGTTGAGAACAGGAGGCGAAAAGCACAGCAGAGGATGACTTGGTTGAATGGCATCATCGACTCAACGAACATGAGTTTGAGCGAACTCCAGGAGATAGTGAAGGAGAGGGAAGCTTGGTGTGCTGCAGTCCATGGGGTCTCAAAGAGTCAGGCATGACTTAGCAACTGAACAATACAGCAGTGGAAGTGCTGAGCCCTAACCACTGGACTAACAGGGAAGGCCCAATGATTACATCTAAAGGGGACATTTCCAGGGTCCTTGAGAAAGACATCCTGGACTGTCAGTTTGACAACATTCCGAGCGAATGCTTACATCTCAAAGAGGATGGAATGTATAATTACAAATTTTCTAAAGTAAATGCTTCAAGCAACAGGAGATAAGGGTCTATATCAGAAAGAAACAAAACTAGGNCATTTCCAGGGTCCTTGAGAAAGACATCCTGGACTGTCAGTTTGACAACATTCCGAGCGAATGCTTACATCTCAAAGAGGATGGAATGTATAATTACAAATTTTCTAAAGTAAATGCTTCAAGCAACAGGAGATAAGGGTCTATATCAGAAAGAAACAAAACTAGGGTTAAGTCAAGCTGAGAGCCAATAAGGTGTTCTTGGTTAATACCACCTAAACTACAAATTCCTAATACCTATCATTCTTATCTGAAAGGCCCTAATGTGGGCCCAGGAAATTGTTAACAAGCATTCCATTGATTCTCATGCAGGAGTTCCATGGAAGAGCTAACAAGTTTCAATTCTCATCAGTTTTTTTGGCTTGCTTAGGCCCTCTCTTGAGATAGAGAAAATATTCAGGCTTAGAAAGAGGCCATAATCTGGTGAACCAGTGATATCTGCATAAGTAAAGGATGAGCATGGGTAGGGTCAGTAGGCACACTGTGTAATTTCCATCCTCACTGCTGCTCCCCTAATAGCAAAACTCCCATCACTAGCCAAACTTGTTTATTTTATTAAAAAAATTAAATCCTGTAAAGTCTGTTTCCTGAGTGACCCAGTGCTTTAAGTTACTCTTGAAATATTAAACTTTAAAGAGAAGGTATGTGGCTTAAAGAGGTTTGGGTAGCACAGAAATTTTTCATTTTGTAAGTGATTTTGAGGAGCCTATTATTTTATAGTCTGGAGGTATTAGGATATATTGATATATTTCCTCCAATATACAAGACAATTATTGAACCTTGAATTCACCTACTATTTAAAAAGAGGTATAATGCTTGATGGATCTGTTTGGGTTTTAGAAGTAATATGTACCATATATGAGCACACTGCTCAGACTCACTTATGAATTAACCTCAAAGCCTACCAGTTGTAAGCAAANTGAGTGACCCAGTGCTTTAAGTTACTCTTGAAATGTTAAACTTTAAAGAGAAGGTATGTGGCTTAAAGAGGTTTGGGTAGCACAAAAATTTTTCATTTTGTAAGTGATTTTGAGGAGCCTATTACTTTATAGTCATTTCAGGAGGTACTAGGATATATTGATATATTTCCTCCAATATGCAAGACAAGTTATTGAACCTTGAATTCACCTAGTATTTAAAAAGAGATATAATGCCTGATGGATCTGTTTGGGTTTTAGAAGTAATACGTACCATATATGAGCACACTGCTCAGACTCACTTATGAATTAACCTCAAAGCCTACCAGTTGTAAGCAAAGCCTAGAGCAACAGAAGACCCTGTAGCAGAACCAAGCTGCAGTACAGGTGGTCACCTTATGATCCAACAGATCCAGTGATTATTCAAAGTTTCTGTGGCAAACAAGGATGCCAAATAAAGTCTCTAGCAAGATCTCAAAGAATTACAACACAGAGCACCCAGATTTTATGACAAAAAGATGTATTCTTCTGTAGACAACTATTTTCCCTTTCAAAAGCAGCCCTGAGCTTATTCTTAGACCCTGACAGAAACTGTACTTCTAACATGGATCATCAAGGGACCATGTGACTTGAGATGCGCACTGTAAACTGGTGTTCTAGTGTTATCTGACCCCTCCAAATCACAATTGTAAGAGGACGCAGCAAACCTTCGTGAAGAGAAAATAGCATACAAGTGATGAGGCTGGCTGGAAGGAAGGAGTTAGCTGTCTGAGTGAGTGACTCAGACTCATATGTCACCTACTCTTGCTTCACCGTCTCTTCTTCCCTAATCCATACTCAGTGCCTCGCAGGGAAGTATTTTGATCATTTGAATGAGAAAGAAAAATCCTGGCTTATGGGTGATTCTGCATGATATGCTGTCACAACCTGCAAATGGACTGCGATTGCCATCCAGCAATGCCCTGAGAGCAGTGAAGTCATCCTCCATATGAGGAACACATCAAATAATGCACCCGTTTTCCACTTTGCATGGACTGAGAAAGGCAGATCTAAAGTAGATAGTAACTAGCTGTTAGCTGATAGAGAATGTTAAAGAATAGCACTAGCAAATTAATGACAAGGAGGACTAGAGAAAGAACAGCTGGGAGGACATCTCAGAATGGGCCAGAGACTGAGGATGTTTGTGCTTCATATGAATGCTCACAAAAGAACGTCACATGCAGAGAAGATTGCAATAAACAGGTAGAGAGATGACATGCTTTATGGATGGTATTCAGTCTCTTTAAAAACCATCTGTGCACTTGTTTTAAAAATTGTAAAAAGAGCCTCAATAACATGAAAAGAGGCTACAGATGGACTAAACATCACGAACTGTCAATATCTAAGGCTCCTGGAGAAGGAAATGACAACCCACTCCAGTATTCTTGCCTGGAGAATTCCATGGACAGAGGAGCTTAGCAGGCTACATTTAGTTCATGGGGTAGCAAAGAGTTGGACACGACTGGACAACTAACACACACACAAGATTTAGCTATTAATTTTCAGTATCTACCTTGCCAACAGCAGAAATTAAGGTTAAGTCCCGAAGATGTCACTCTTTCCTAAGGGACCCAGTCAGCCACCAGGTGGCAAATTTCAACATTCGACTTTTTTGCATTAGTAGCAGGGGATGGTTTGTCCTGTCTAGCACACACATACTTTAGATATACATTTGCCTCCCCAGTGTGTAATTTTTCTGCCTGCAGCAATGTCATTAAACATATTGAATGCCTTATTCACCATCACAGTACTCTGCACTACACTGCTACTCACATGGACTCATTTAACCACAAAGAACATATGACTTTATTTTTGGGGGGTTCCAAAATCACTGCAGATGGTGACTTCTAAAAGATTCCAATCCTAAGGCCAAATCCAGAGCCACTAATAAAAATATTTGTGGGTGTGGCCAAGAAGTGGTATGTTTACATCTTCACAGTGATTTCAATATGCTGCCAAGGTTGAGGATCACTGTTCAAAGGAGTAACCACAAAGGTGGTAACAGGAGCCAAGGTTGCAAAGCACTGAGATTGGTCAAGCCACCATCTTTCTCAACTGTATTATTATAATAGGTATGTAACTATCCAGTTCCACAGCTTAAATTTTTTCTCTAACTAACTCTAAAGTCTACTCTCCATACTGCAGTCAGAGTGATGCTTTTTTTTTTTTAAGTAGATGGTAGTTCAATGGCTTCCCATCACAGAGAAAATTCTATCTCCTGAACATGGCCTAAAGGCCTCATACGATCTGACCTTGTTGACCATTTGCCNTGGAACCAGTCTGTTTTTCCATGTCCAGTTCTAACTGTTGCCTCCTGACCTGCATACAGATTTCTCAAGTCTCTTCTTTTAGGAAGTTGCAAATCAAAACCACAATGGGATATCACCTTATACCTGTCACAATGGCTGTTATCAAAAAGACACTAAATAACAAACATTGGTGAGGATGTAGAGAAGAACGCTAGTACCCGGTTAGTTAGAATGTGAATTGGTAAAACCATTATGGAAAACAGTGTGCAGGTTCCTCAAAAAAGTAAAAGTAGAATGATGGGATGATCCAGAAATTCCAATTCTTTCTCTAAAGGAAACAAAAACACCCATTAAAAAAGATATATGCACCTCAATATTAATAGCAGTATTACTTACATCAGCCAAGATAAGGAAGCAATGTTGGTATTCACCAGTAGATAAATGGATTAAGAAGATGTGGTATATTTATACAATGGAAATTAGCCATAAGAAAGAATGAAATCTTGCCATTTGCCTCAGCATGGATAAACCTGAAAGGTTTTATGCACAGTGAAATAAGTCAGATAGAGAAACACAACTACTGTATGTTGTTACCTGTGTGTGGAATCAAAAACAAAACAAAACAAACAAATAAAGCAGAAATAGACTCACAGATGCAGAGAATAAACGGGTAGTTACGGGGACCTGGGGCAGGGGAGGCAAAACAAGTGATAATTCTGTAGGGTGTGTAATCTAAAAGCATTTTGAATCACTGTGTTGTACACCTGAAACTCATATGATATTGTAAGTCAACTAAACATAAGAACAGAATATGTAAAGCAGAAAAAAGTAAGTATCATCTGAACCACACATGGGTGAGATTCGCAGTATTGATTCCTCCCTAGGCAAAATTCCTCTCCAGATATCACCCTGTCAATGCAGACAAGTGATGAACAGACAGAGGAATCAAAAAGAAGGAAGAAGTGACGTGTCCGAAGCAAGTCCAAAACCCAACAAGGCAAATTCCATCAGATTTCAAGGTTTGAGAATAATCCTCTCCGGTTCAGTGCTTTGCTCTCTAAGCCCACTGAGAGGCAGAATCAAACCCACGGGCTCTTGCAACAGCTCCGCCCCTACAGCTCTCAGCAAGGGCTCTATCCATGAGGCACTGGGTAGAACATTCTGATCTGCCCAAACTAAAGATGAAACAAGAGGAATGAGCTTGTAGGAATGGCAGCCCTGACAACCTCTGAAACATCTTCAGAGTCATTCTTCCCTTTTCTTGACAGATAAGGCATGCGCGCAGCCAAATAGCTCCATCATCCTGTCATGTAGAATCTGAGCGCCCTTGGTACTTCGTTTTGTCCCGTCTTTGTCCCCTTTTCAGTTCACTCTGGCACGGTTTCTACTTGCATAATTCTGTAATCTCTTTGTCAGATAACAGTCCAGCCATACCCTTGGTGTTTACTTTGGAACACCCTTGACTGATTTTCTTTCTTTTCTTTTTTTTTTGCAATATAGACAACCTGAGGATTTTCCAAATCTTTAAATTCTGGTTCCTTTTTACTTAATTCCTTCCTCAATTTCTCTCTTTCCCCTCACATTTTATTGTAAACAGACAGACGGACCGGGACCATTCCTTCAACATTTTGGTCTGAAACATCCTTACCGAAATATTCAACTTCACAGCTCTACCTTCCAGAATATCCTAGAACACAGTTCAACCACGTTGTTCATCACTTTGTAATGAGGATTCCTTTCCTCCAGTTTTCTATAAATCTGTTCTGCATTTCTGTCAGAGACTTCATCAGAATGGCCTATAAGGGCTATATTTCTACCAACATTCAGTTCTCAGCAATCTAGGGTCTTTCTAATATGCACCTCAGATTTCCTCTATCCTCTACCCATTAATCAGTTCCAAAGCTACTTTCACATCTTTAGGCATTTGTTAAATCAGCACTTCATTTCACAATACAAAACTCTATATTAGCTCTGGGGTTGAGCTAGTGGTAAAGAACCCACCTGCAACGCAGGAGACATGAGACTTGAGTTCGTTCCATGAATTAGATAGATTCCCTGAAGCAGAAAGTGGCAACCTGCTCCAGTATTCTTGTCTGGAGAATCTCATGGACAGAGGAGCTGCGTGGGCTACAGTCCATGGTGTTGCAAACAGTCAAACAAGACTGAAGCAACTTAATAGTACATATACCATAAAATATATACCATAGACTAGGTGGCTTAAACAATAGAAATTTATTTTCTCACAGCTCTAGAGGCTCCAAGCCCAAGGTCAAGGTACCAGGCAATTCAGCAGAGAGTTCTCTTCCTGGCTTGCAGATGGTTGCCTTTTCTCCATGTGCTCATATAAGTTTTCCAAAGGGGGCACAGAGAGAAAGGCACCAGTCCTGCTGGATTTGAGTTATGACTTCATTAAACTGTTATCATCTCCTCACAGGTGATTTCAATGCAGTCCCACTGCTGCTNAATTCAGCAGAGAGTTCTCTTCCTGGCTTGCAGATGGTTGCCTTTTCTCCATGTGCTCAAATAAGTTTTCCAAAGGGGGCTCAGAGAGAAAGGCACCAGTCCTGCTGGATTTGAGTTATGACTTCATTAAACTGTTATCATCTCCTCACAGGTGATTTCAATGCAGTCCCACTGCTGCTGCTGCTGCTGCTGCTAAGTCGCTTCAGTTGTGTCCGACTCTGTGCGACCCCATACATGGCAGCCCACCAGGCTCCCCCGTCCCTGGGATTCCCCAGGCAAGAACACTGGAGTGGGTTGCCATTTCCTTCTCCAATGCATAAAAGTGAAAAGTGAAAGTGAAGTCACTCAGTTGTGTCCGACTCCTAGCGACCCCATGGACTGCAGCCTACCAGGTTCCTCCATCCATGGGATTTTCCAGGCAAGAGTACTGGAGTAGGGTGCCATTGCCTTCTCCACAGTCCCACTAGAGGTGAACATAAAAATGTTGAAAGGACACAATTCAGTTCATAGCAGAACTGAATATCAGACCCAGAAATCTGCTTTAAGTACTGCTTTTTCACTTTTAAAGTTTTATTTGCAAAGCACTTTATATGTTTACAAATCTTTTGGCTGGGCTTTATCATACTTATTCAATGTATACAAAGATTTGGACCATATGAAAAAAAAAAAAGAGAAAACTGTCCAGAAAACTATGATAAAGAAATCTCTGTCCATTGCATTCTCCACATGAACTTAGCTTGTGAATATAACCATGAATAGGACAAGACTATTTATCTGACAGATTATTTGTCTGCCCCATGCAACTGTTTCATTATGGTGTCTCAAAGAAAAGCCTAATACATTGCAACAAGCACATTCTTCACTGAGAGGTGAAGTTTAGCTCTGCAGGTCTCTCTATTAATAACTGTGCTACTGTTGATGGTAGATGCATGTCTAAGAGTTACCTAAACTTCTCTTCATCAGTATGATACTTGGCTAGGTCTTTTTCACGAGAGATTTGTCATTCTATGGCTTTATCAAACAGATCATTATAAAGGTTTTCAAATTGGGATTTTCTTTTTCTGAACTATTTTAGGACGTATAGCTGGCTGGAATCTATTGCTGGTTTCTATGTATGTAAGTTAGGGAAGGAGAAAAGGGAGGCTTGAAAGAGGATAAAAAATCGAGGTCTGAACCTCCACATGTGTTTCACCAAATACAATTGTTTTCTTCTGAAGTACCATTTGCAAATGAATGTAAAGTTGCCCATCAGACAGGTCAAAGAAAGCAACCTCATTGTTCTATTTTAAACGCCTTCTATATTATTTTTATAATTTCACCCCAACTTTGTTCTCATAACAAGGTATTTTCCAATTACTTTGAGATATTCCCCTCATTTGAAAACTACCACTGCATATTAAACAATACCCATATCAACATACATATCAGATAAAACTAGTATCAGAGAGTTTTGAAATGCATTCGTTAAGGGAGGCTCAAAAAATATTTTTACTGCAATTATTACTCTCCCTCAAAAGAAAACTTATTGTGTCATTTTCCCCTGTGTTTGTTTTACCACTTCAATCATTTTCTAATGCCATAGCAATGTAACAGAATCAGATAAGGCTCACTGAAACCTCCATATCAGATCAGCTGGAAAGAAGAGAGATCATGGAGAGTCAGACCCAAGTTTTGTAAACGAGGCTATGTGGCTGACTTCAAGGAAGATAATCAGAAGTCCAAATAAAAGTGGCCAATGCATTATTCTAGCACACTGGGCTCAATCCAAGCCGGCAACTTTATACGTCAGGGTCTGGTGTAGCAACTGGGCTGTGAAAACAAGAATTTCTAAGCAGTGGCAATACTGTGAGTCAGGTGACTGTGTGGTGGGGTTTTAACCCTAGGTGAATACTTTCAGTTTCTAAGAAGCCTTCAACTATTCACTTGAGGGTCATGGGGATTTGGGAAGCAAGGTTCAGGCTAAGGACTCTCAAGATAAGGTTTCAGAATCTGATAATTAAGTTCTAAAAATTAAGATCCTTATCTTATTTGTTAAAAGATTTCCTAACTGGCCCAGCTCTGAGGTCACTTTTAAAACTTTATTCCTTAACAATACTCAATAAATACACAGTGCTTTGCAGCTTTCAAAGAACTTGCATGTACATAATGCATTCTTCACAGCATACCTGAAAGGGGAGTGTCACAGATAAACTCATATCCACTTTATCAAAGTGGAGAGCAAGAGCCGTGGAACAGCAGGGCCAGGACCCACGTGAGTCCCGCTAGTGCTTTTCCAGCATGCTGTACCATGATGCCTTTAGAAGCAGATAATGAAAAGCTCCTCATTTCTGATCTTTTCCATATGTACATAACAGTATGTAGATGGAAGCAACCCACAGCATGGGCTGTATACTGGCCCTTGTCATCACCCAGTTCCTCCTCTAAAACCTTAAACATCAGTATTCTACTCAAGAGAAAATCTCCCATATTGTTTCCCTCCCACTGCTACTGCTGCTGCTGCTAAGTCACTTTAGTGTCCGACTCTTTGAGACCCTATGACTGTAGCCCGCCGGCTCCTCTGTCCATGGGATTTCCCAGGCAAGAATACTGGAGTGGGTTGCCATGCCCTCCTCCAGCGGATCTTCCAGACCAGGGACCCAAGTAGCATCTCTTATATCTCCTGCATTGTCAGGCAGGTTCTTACCTGGGAAGCTCTTCATTCCTACTAAACCTACCTAAATTCACTGTAATCTCAGTCCCTTGATTCCTCCCTTTTGCCTTCTCTATTTGGCTCTCTCCAAATCGTCCAGCTTTTATTATTAATATCCTCACTTTTTCCCATCTTTGTCTTCCTGCCCCATTCACCTGACAAGGCCTCTGTGATAGATCAATTCAACTTTCTACTCTAGGCCAAGTTTTAGAGAATCTGAGTCAGACTTAATAAATGTTTGTCTTTTTCTTTGAAAAGGTCACTTCTGCATTTCTGTTAATATGTAAGTGTTTTAAACCTTCACTACCATCCCAATGCCCTTACGCTACATCTACCCAGCTCATTTTCTCAGTTTTCTACTTCATCAAGGTCTTCCAGTGCAAATTCCCTTCTCTCAAGCTTTAACTGTTTTTATAGCATCATTTGTTCATCCTTGACATCTCTCCTTACTTTGTCTTGAATCTTATTCTGACCATATTTCCTTAGTTAGTCCTCCTTAATACAATCCCCTTCACTTATACAATCTTTTAGTGATAGCCACTTCCCTAAATTGGAAAAAAAAAAGGAACTTCCCTGGTGGTCCAGTTGCTAAGACTCCATGCTCCTAAGGGCAGGGGACTCGGATTCAATCCCTGGTCAGGGAACTAGATCCCACATGCCACATTGCCACAATTCAGAGTTCAAATGCCTCAGCATGCCTCAATGCATACTGCTCAAAGACTGAAGAGTCTGTGTGCACAACTAAGACCCAGAATAGGTAGGTAGGTAGGCCAGTAGATAGATGGATAGATAGATGATAGACAGATAGAAGAAAAAATAAGAGCAAGTTTCTCCCAATTTAAAAAGAACTCAATATTTCGTCTCAAAAAAACTTCACAAAACAATTCTTGAAAGAGAACTTTATAACTTCCACCTTCAGTTCATCTCTTTTCATCCTACAAAGTCCATCCACTTAAAACAAATTTCTATACTGACTATAATGCAATACTCAAAGAAGTATATTGCTCCCATTCAAAAACCTTTTCTGCCTTTCTTTGTCAAGAACCATCATCAATGTGAAACATGCCACTTTATTTAAAGTTTTGCTATATATATGATCCTTTGGTGGGGGGGGTCCTTGAAAAAATATTATTGCCATACTTAATTAGGTCATTTTTAAATACATTCTCCATTATTTCAATTATACATGAAGTTATTATATTTTCAAAGAACAGTCAATGAAAAAGAAACATATGGACTAATCAGGCATTTTTCCTGAAGACAGTTTGCATTCTATTAAGATTTCACAGAAATAAAATATCTTTCGTATCCAGAGAATCTTCGTCATGGTTTATTTTTTAACGAAGAAAGTCAGCAATGGGATATACAGGTATTTTGGGGTGTTTTTTTTATAATGCACATGAGCGTTTTTACTTAAAGGCCTAAAATATCAATCCTTCGTTTAAACTTTTTATAACCCTTCCACTCAAGCCTCCAATGCAGTGATTTTACAATAAATAACTGAAGGAGTTTCAACATTCAGATTTTCTCTTCTTTGTCGTGACTGCCTATGTCTCCTATCTGGCTGGAGTCTGAGTTCATTTAGACATGCTCTAGCTTCTATCAAGGAGAAGGCAATGGCAACCCACTCCAGTACTCTTGCCTAGAAAATACCATGGGCGGAGGAACCTGGTAGGCTGCAGTCCTTGGGGTCGCAAAGAGTTGGACAGGACTGAGCAACTTCACTTTCACTTTCATGCACTGGAGCAGGAAATGGCAACCCACTCCAGTGTTCTTAACTGGAGAATCCCAGGGATGGGGGAGCCTGGTGGGCTGCCGTCTGTGGAGTCACACAGAATCAGACAGGACTGAAGCAACTTAGCAGCAGCAGCAGCAGCTTCTATCAGGCTGTAGGCCAAAGACCTGAGATAATTACATGACTGTTTGGGAAAGTTTTTATAGTTCTTCATCTAGTTTAAGGCAGACAGTATGTCAGAAGGTTCCACGGGGATATTATTGGTGAGTTTGAGCATAGATAAATTATGCGGGAATGGGGCATTTACATTTAATTATGGAGCAGTTGTTCAAGTGGGGAAAATGTTTACTTGAATGTACATAGATTATGCAGTACTGCCCTTATTCTTAAATGCAAAACATGGTTTTCTCTCTCCATGGTATTTTGGAATTTCACCCTGCGTTGAGGCAAAAACAATGTTTAACTGCTTTTATACATGCACAGGAAAGGCTTTCAGGCGCCAGTTGTTTCCCAATAGGGAATCCCTTCACTGTAAATTGCATCACTTACTCTCACTGTGGTGATGGTGGGGTAGCAAAACCAAACCAAACCAGCCATGATGTGGGCTGTTAACACCAGAAGGTGCAGAACCCAAGTGCAGCTAACTCTGAAAAAGTAAGCTGCTGTTCAAATTAACCATAATGCTACATAAGATCTATTTCTAGTTTTCAATTCACTACAATACACACAATACATGCTTCTAAATGAAAAGATTCTGAGAGAAGGTAGATTTTGTTTAACAGTCAAGGACCACGAAGGAGCTCATTTGCTTCCCTCTTACTAATGAACACAGAGTTTACACTATATTATTCTAAGGCTGATTATTGGGTCATGGACCCTGCTAGCCGCTGTCTCATTTTTCCCTCTGGCTCCTGGCCTTTTGGACGATACGTTGCTCATTAGCAACCCCACCCAAGGCTGGGAGGGAGAAGTAAAATCTGCTGAAACACAAACTAATCTATCCCACTTTTTGTTAGTCGTTCTCATAGAACAGGATACAGAAACTGTTTATGAAACTGAGGTTTTAGATTTATGAGTAGATATTAATGATCTATATATCTCCAGTTCTCAGTGCCATGAATAATTGAGAGCTGATTACATTATCAGAAACTTAAGCCATAAAACTCTATTTCTTTGTAGGTTTATCTCTGCTTTCTCTAGACCTTCAGACTATAATACAGCACGTGCATGCATGCAAAGTCGCTTCAGTAATTTCTGACTCTTTGCAACCCTATGGACTGTAGCCTGCCAGGCTCTTCTATCTATGGGATTCTCCAGGCAAGAACACCAGAGTGTGTTGCGATGCCCTCCTCCAGGGCATCACTTCAACCCAGAGATCAAACCCACATCTCTATGTCTTCTGCTTTGGCAGGTAGGTTCTTTACCACTAGGACTACCTGGAAAGCCCATAATATAGTACTATATCCTAAATGTCAAACTTGTGATCATCAAGTCTGAAAACTTCCTTAAAGCTATTTCAAAGGTGGCAGTCATCTCCCTCAGCAATTAAAGCAGCAACAAAATACAAGACATCTGCCGGTGCCCTTGCCCTGTGGGTAATAAAACTAAATCCTCAGTTCTGCACTCAAGGTAGACTCCATGTGTCATTTACTTTCTTTACACAAAACACATTAAGCAATACTGTCTGAGAAAGAGAATACAAAATTTAAGTCTGTCAAGTCTTTAGAATTTAATAGGCTTCAGCCACTCCGAATTGGATGTGGATATTTTGAGACTATTAAGTTGGATTATTTTTCTTCTTTGTTATATGTTAGCTTTATTAGGTTTTAATTTTAATTTTAAACATGAGGAATACAAAGTAAGTGAAATGAAACTGAAATCTTATCTGTGGACCTGTCTGAAGTTTTATACACACATATATTAGACCATTATGTTTCATCATGATGTTTTAATTAAGGAAAATAAAAGAGATTTGAGAGGAATCTAGAGAGTAGTGAATAAAGAGAGCAAAAGTTCAACTGAAAAAATGTCAAATTGAAAGAAAAGATGTTTATATGAACATGAAAGGCATGGTTCTCCAAATTTACTATATTGATAAAAGTCAATGGTAATGAACTGACATTATTTAGGTTAGCGTGAGTCAGATTCAGATGAAACCTCCACTGCCATCCCAGATAACACTAAGATAAAAGAAAAAAGATTAAAACAAAGAGAGAAATAATTACTTGTTCATTCATTCAATAATCAATTTAAAATCTAAACATAAGAAAGCTCTCCTCTGCTTGCAAAGAGCTCCAGAGGAAGAGTAATGAAGTAAAATATGGTTAATATTGAAATACAAACTGTACACCAACAATCCTTGAGCTAGAAGGTGACAACAAGCAGTTACCAAAATACTTAACTTTTCCACAAGACTTTGATTATTCCTTCCAAGAGTAATGGTGGTAAATTTTATGCAAGAAAAAAAATCTACTTTTTATCTGTTTTATACCCATTATAACTTAATCACTGAAGATATCAGTATCCTTAGAAAACAAAATTTGTTTCAATGACAGTTTAAAGAATGGAAACTTGAACTGCCTTATGACCCAGCAATCCCACTGCTGGGCATACACACCGAGGAAACCAGAACTGAAAGAGACACATGTACCCCAATGTTCATCGCAGCACTATTTATAACAGCCAGGACATGGAAGCAACCTAGATGTCCATCAGCAGATGAATGGACAAGAAAGCTGTGGTACATATACACAATGAAGTATTACTCAACCATTAAAAAGAATACATTTGAATCAGTTCTAATGAGGTGGATGAAACTGGAGCTAATTATACAGAGTAAAGTAAGCCAGAAAGAAAAACACCAATACAGTATACTAACACATATATATGGAATTTATAAAGATGGTAATGTTAAACCTCTACACGAGACACCAAAAGAGACACAGATGTATAGAACAGCCTTTTGCACTCTGNAAATTGAAAGAAAAGATGTTTATATGAACATGAAAGGCATGGTTCTCCAAATTTACTATATTGATAAAAGTCAATGGTAATGAACTGACATTATTTAGGTTAGCGTGAGTCAGATTCAGATGAAACCTCCACTGCCATCCCAGATAACACTAAGATAAAAGAAAAAAGATTAAAACAAAGAGAGAAATAATTACTTGTTCATTCATTCAATAATCAATTTAAAATCTAAACATAAGAAAGCTCTCCTCTGCTTGCAAAGAGCTCCAGAGGAAGAGTAATGAAGTAAAATATGGTTAATATTGAAATACAAACTGTACACCAACAATCCTTGAGCTAGAAGGTGACAACAAGCAGTTACCAAAATACTTAACTTTTCCACAAGACTTTGATTATTCCTTCCAAGAGTAATGGTGGTAAATTTTATGCAAGAAAAAAAATCTACTTTTTATCTGTTTTATACCCATTATAACTTAATCACTGAAGATATCAGTATCCTTAGAAAACAAAATTTGTTTCAATGACAGTTTAAAGAATGGAAACTTGAACTGCCTTATGACCCAGCAATCCCACTGCTGGGCATACACACCGAGGAAACCAGAACTGAAAGAGACACATGTACCCCAATGTTCATCGCAGCACTATTTATAACAGCCAGGACATGGAAGCAACCTAGATGTCCATCAGCAGATGAATGGACAAGAAAGCTGTGGTACATATACACAATGAAGTATTACTCAACCATTAAAAAGAATACATTTGAATCAGTTCTAATGAGGTGGATGAAACTGGAGCTAATTATACAGAGTAAAGTAAGCCAGAAAGAAAAACACCAATACAGTATACTAACACATATATATGGAATTTATAAAGATGGTAATGTTAAACCTCTACACGAGACACCAAAAGAGACACAGATGTATAGAACAGCCTTTTGCACTCTGTGGGAGAGGGAGAGGGCGGGATGATTTGGGAGAGTGGCATTGTAACATGTATGATATCATAAGTGAAAAAAAATAAAAACGGAAGGACAAGAACAGCAACAACAACAACAAAAAAAAGAATGGAAACTAAGACAGCCATCTCTGTGTGATGAATACTCATGAATCAAGGTGGCATAGCCTTGACTGTTTCTGTTCACCCAGCTTTAGCTTCAGGACTGAGAGTGGTGTTATATTACCATCCAACAGACAGACTACATACATTCTCAGGATACTAGCAAGGTAAGGGCACACAAAAGTGTTCCTCTTCAATAAAATTGTCCATTAAAAAATCAAAATAAAAAACACAGTTTTACTTCCAGCAATAACTTAAGGTTTATGTTTTATGATTTACTGATGTTTTAATTTTTAAATAACAAGGACAGGATATACAAATCTTTCTGGAAATTTTCAGTGCTAAGGTTTAAAAATACCTGAATCTGAGCTACCCCTGATGACATACTCAACCTACTCATTGAAGGTACTAGGAGGTCAGATTCTGCTCTGCTGGGCTTCTGAGCAATTTCCTACTTAACAATTTTAACACCAACTTTCAGTCAAGTCTTCAGCCAAACTTCAAATATACTTGCTCTGATCACCATGACTGGCTCCTCCCAGCCCATTCCTGAGTGCTCAGACCCACCCAGACTCAGGTCCAACATGCATGCCATCTCTCTTCTTCCAGAGCCCTGTCCCATTCTCTGATCTTATTCATTTCTCAAAACAGTAAATTTCTGTCTCCCTTTGTCCTTTAGTGAGGGAGACTGATTACCAAAAAGAGAGACAGAAAATACACATAATTTCCATAGAAGTATTCAATCAAAAGAATAATCACATCACTCCACTTCCCCCTGGCTCCCAGTTTAGAAATAACCTCTAGAAGGAAACTACACATAGTACCAATACTAACAACTTTAGTTAAATATGAAATGTATTGATAAATATCTATTTTTGATCATAGAGAATTTAAGAAATAAATAAATAAATGACATAACTATTAACTATGTCCTATCTACCAGGTGCTGTACACTAAGTGGCTTAACAGGGACTATATCATCTAACACTGATGTTAACCATCACTGTAGATACTATTTTTACCCTCATTTTAGTGAAGAAACTGAAGCTTAAGAGATTGGAATGTGGATCATTCTAATGGGAATATTTGCTCTCAATCACCATGCTATTTCATCAGTTAAACAAATATTTGTTGAATGAGGTAAAGTATGAAAGAAACAAGATAGAGAAAATGAGAAGGAAAACAATGGAGGGATTCACTAGAGTAGCTTGAATAGATTCCATTCTTCCCTTTGGAAAACTCTCTTACAGCTTCCAAAAGGAGAACTGCTATATTTTCCCCTCTTGCCACCTCTACCCCAAGTACTACTTATAAACCTAGGCCTAGATTCAAGTGCATATGCTGAAAAACATGAACATATTTCACACTCATAACAAATTCCAGTTGAATAAGTAAAAATCAGATTGACTCTGTGAAACAGACCTAAAGCCATCACTGCCTTACTTACTCCACCAATTTCTTTGCTCTCTCTCAGTCTGGAGACAATGCACCTTCAGGCTTTAACCTCTGAGCTCCAAGTCCCTATTCTCAGACTAAACACGCTGATTGCCAACCAAAACAAACATCTTTACTGACAACCAAGTTCTGCCTGGATAATTTTCACTTTAAAAATAAAAAGAAGAAGAAAGAAAAAAACTACAAAGTATGCTCTGTCCCCCAAAGGAATTCTTTCCTACTCTGCTATTTCTTCGTTTTGAGGAGAGAACCTGATGATATGTGAAAAGAGCTGATTGTGTCCTGACTCAAGCATTTCACAGGGATATTTGCAAGGCTAAATTTAGGAAGAAGATAAATCTTGAAATTAGAATCAAAGTCAAAAGTTAAAATCCTGCTTCAACTCTACGCGGATGTCTCTTAAAAAAAAAGCTAGAGAACAAACATGCTGTCTCAGTAGTCACGCGGATCTGAATTACTAACAGATACATCATTCCAGGCTTGATCTCATTTCTTGCCTGGCTTTGCTTTTAACTCTGTACATCCATGCTGAGGATTCAAGCTGTTTCCCCAGCTCAAAACAAGTCCTTTTCAGAGCCAGGTCTCCCGCCTTCCTGCTGCCTGTGTTAATTAGGAGCATGAGTTTCAAATCAAACTTCAAAAGAACAATTTTCTTGGAATAGTATCCTGTAATGGACTTCAAATACTACCTTCCTTAGGGGTTTAATATCTCTATATAAAGTAATTAATCCAGTGAGAGAAAAATCTAGAGTCCTGGAAAAAGGAGGCAAAGAGCCTAAGTTTGGGGTAGATTTGGTGTTCCCCCTCCCCCCTGCAACCCTATACTGGAAGGTGGGGAAGAGAATATGAATCCCTGGTGACGTTAATACACATATGGGTCTGATTCCCAAGGCAAAAGTTTAATCTCACTCACCTTTGGAAAGCTAAGCTAGAGTCTTTATACTTAGATTCCCTGATATATGAGGACATGACTCTGTTCGGTATGATTCCATAAAGTTTATGCAACATGAAC
The DNA here is from genome assembly GCA_006410615.1 of Neotragus moschatus. Taxonomy (NCBI): domain Eukaryota; kingdom Metazoa; phylum Chordata; class Mammalia; order Artiodactyla; family Bovidae; genus Neotragus; species Neotragus moschatus. The sequence goes on from SJYA01002408.1 coordinate 482,535, forward strand.
CTCATGTAAATACTCCAAAACCACAATTGATTGAAATTCACAGGAAAGGAGATGTTCTAGGTCATTGGATTTTCTGGTCAACTCATAATTGAACAGAAAAACCCTTCTTATTTCAACCTTCAGGGTCAAAAATGTTTATAAATGCATTAGTCTGTTTTCCTGACTTGTTAAATGCAGCATGGAGAATATAAGTCTATCTCTATTTGATGATTCAGATAGCTATGGTTCCTCATGTTGCACCTTTGGGAATCGGTTACTTTAGTCCTGTATCTATGAAGTCAGAGGTTAAAAAACAGAAGCAGAGCTGCACTGACATCTAGGTTATAGTTATAAAGGTTTAGTATAAAGCCAGCATTGATAGGTACTTAATGTCCTTTTGCCTATTTATTTAAAAAATTACAGGGTTAAAAATTTCTGATTGATGACTGAGTCTGATTAATAATCTACATGTTTATACTCACTTTATATACCTTTATCTGGTGGTGGGGGGAAACCTTCCATCTTGATCTGAGAAAAAGTCCATTTCTATCTGGCTGCATGGTTCACACAGATATCATAAAACCTATTAAAAAATAAAGTGACAGAATAGAAATTAAATTGAAAGCAACCTAAACTTACATCCCGGGTCCCAAGTTGTTGCTGCTGTAACTGTCAGGGTGGTTGTTGCTACTATACAGGGGGAATACCTTTTAAACTCAAAAGTTAATTCTGCTTCCGTTCAAGAGGGAAAGACCTTCCAGCAATCTCGGAGAAAGTTTTTTGTACTCAAATCCTCCTGAGCTATAAAGCCCTAAAGTAATGAAAGATAAATCAGGCCAGTCACGTGCATGAAGACCAAGAATGAGCAGCAAAATGAACCACAGCAATGGTGACTTCAAGTGCCAGCAGGCACACAAAGGTCTTACACCAGCCATTTCTTATGCCCCTATTCTCCAAAGGTTGTGTTTTTCCTGGCAAGAGAGGTGGAAGGGAAGTGCATTTCCTAACTTGTCAATGGCCGTATGCTTTCTGACTAAGAAGAGCACGAGTGAAAACACAGGCTTGCTCTCCTTTCCGTCAGCTCTCTACTTGCCAGCAAGCCAGTGTTTATGACTTTTTTGTTGTCTGCCTAACAAATATGTCCAAATCAGCAATTCTAACTTGACATACCCCTCATGAATGGCTATCCAGAGTTCTATTCCAAGTAGAAGGGCTAGGGGGAAAGGAGAGGACATGGAAAATAGCAGGGGAAGGAAGGGGAGACAGAGAAAGGGCAGCAGGGAAAGAAAAATCTGTACAAATGACTGATTTGTGTCAACACTAAACCTGTGCTAATTTCTCTGCCTCTCCTACTTACTTTTAGTAAAGCTTTGTGAGGTACAAGACTGAAAGGAAATTGTGTTTCCATTTGAGTCTGCTCATAAAAATCTTTAAGTAATACCTGTCTTGTTTGTCTGTAGGATGGACCAATTCGACTAACATTCTTCCACTTAAGACTAAGTTGAACTGTAGGCAAATTTCATTTTCAACCTAAGGTTCTAAACTGTGTTAACATGGGCCCAGCATGACCTAAACTATCATCAGGTCCACAAACTGACCCTTCCATCTAAAAGTTGAAAGTCTTTTTGATTTCTAGATCTCATCCAAGTAGTCAACTACTTAGGACGTTATTAACAGAACCTTGGAAAGACTGGGAACAAGGAGATGCAGCCAGGAAAGGAATGCAGAGTTTCAGACATGCAGTATATATTAATAGTGATACTTAAACCTCTAAGATTTCCATTCCATTGATACTAATTTATTTCAGATTGCTTCATCATGCTGCTAATCAAAGCCAGCAAACATATACCAAGACAAGCCAAAGGGGAAAATGACCTCCCTTTACACATGTGTGTTGTCAAGAGGGTGGTAAATATTCAGGATGAATTAACAGATAGCTGCTGATGCTTTAATTCCATGATTAGGAAAACAAAATTCAATTAAAATGCCAGACACAAATTTATAGAGTATTTGTTAAATGGTGTCCTGAAATCAGTTTCAGATAACAAGAGTCAGATCCCTGAGTTCAGTGGGCCACTGCTTTCGATACTTTTTAAACATCTACTTAGTAAGAAAGAGTTAAATGAAAGATTTTAAACAGAGGAATGATTCTTAGAGGAAAGATAGCTGGAGAAGGAAATGGCAACCCACTCCAGTGTTCTTTCCTGGAGAATCCCAGGGACAGGGGAGCCTGGTGGGCTGCCGTCTATGGGGTCGCACAGAGTCAGACACGACTGAAGCGACCTAGCAGCAACAGCAGCTATTCTTCAGTGATAAGTCTGAAATATAAACATGAGAACAAATACAGCACAAAAGAATAAAGAAAGTGACTGATATTTTTTCAAACTATTATGAACTTTAATTAATTTTATAATTAAACTATAAGTTTAAATTACACTTAAGGAACAACAGACCAATGATTTTTGTCCTCATTTGTGAAAAAAATGCAGAACAGTTGAGATTAAGTGAAAAGAAACATAATTACTTTAAAAATTGTTTGAAGCGATGAACTGGATTTACTCACAAAAACCTAGGTTCATCTTAAAAACAAACTCCTAAGGGCAGTTTTTAATGGAAGAAACAGAATAAAATCAATACCAGAATATCAATTATGTAAATATAAAATACATGTTACAAAGCAACAACAGAATTTAGTAAGAGTATATATCAAACTAAAAGGCTACACAGTGAATAAATTAGAATAGCTATTTATGGTAGTGAAGGAGACAAGAGAATGAAGATATTTTTTTTTAAATAAGCCTTGCATGGATCAATGATGGAACTGTACTATGAGCTAAAAAACATGATTATATCAATCTTATGCACTATAGTCCAAAATATTACAGTCACAATCAATAAAGTTTAAATGTAAATGTGACCAAAAAATTTTAACTCCAGGGATAATAAGATAGATAATGCTTAATTAGTTCAACATGAAATACAATTATATTAGGCCAGTGATCTTATGCCTGTGGTTCAGGACACTAAGAAATTCACCGGCCAAAATCAATGAAAAAAAAGTTTCAATCCCCTCTTAAAAAAAAGAAAGAAATTCTCCTTTAAATCTGTTCTTCTTTAAAATAATTTTGTTTATGCATCTATTTTTTGTTGTGCTGGGTCTCTGTTGCTACGCTGGCCTTCTCTAGTTGAAGAGAGTAGGCGCTACTCTCTTGTTGCTTCATGGCAGTGTGAGCTTTTCTCTAGTTGCAGAAAGTGGGGGCCACTCTCTTGCTGCAAAACATGGGCTCCAAGGTGCAAGGGCTCAGTAATTATGGCTTCTAGGCTCTGTCTAGAGCACAGGCTCAATAGTTGTGACACATGAGTTCCCTGGCATGTGAGATCTTCCCAGACAAGGAACTGGAACTCATTGGCCCTTGGGTGGTGCTTGGTTTCAGTGTAGGTATGGAGGCGTTTGATGAGCCCCTATCAATTAATGTNTTTGTTTGCTTTGGTGGGCATTTTTCCTGTTCCTTTACCTCCTGGGTATTCCTCTGTCTCTTCATCTTGTTTATATTACTGTGTTTGGGGTGGCCTTTCTGTATTCTGGGAATTTGTGGAGTTCTCTTAATAATGGAGTTTCCTCACTGTGGGTGGGGTTGTATCAGTGGCTCGTCAAGATTTCTTGACTAGGGGAGCTTGTGTCGGAGTTCTGCTGGGTACGGCTGGATTTCTTCTCTCTAGAGTGTGATAAGGTGTCCAGTAATGTGTTAGGAGACGTCTATGGTTTTGCAGTAACTTGAGCTGCCTGTATATTGAAGCTCAGGAATGTGGTCCTGTGTTGCTGGAGAATTTGCGTGGTATGTCTTGCTCTGGACCTTGTTGGCCTTTGGGTGGTACTTGGTTTCAGTGTAGGTATAGAGGTGTTTGATGAACCCCTATCAATTAATGTTCCCTGGGTTCAGGAGTTCTCTGATGTTCTCAGGATTTGAGGTTAAGTCTCCTGCTTCTGGTTTTCAGTTTTATTTTTACAGTAGCCTCAAGGCTTCTCCATCTATATAGCACTAATGACAAAACATCTAGGTTAAAGATGAAAAGTTTCTCCACACTGAGGGACACCCAGAGAGGTTCACTGAGTTACATGGAGAAAGGGAGAGGGAAAGGGTAGTTAGAGGTGACTGGAATAAGATGCAGTGGGATCAAAAGAAGAGAGAGCAAGCTAGTCAGTAACCACTTCCTTATGTGCGCTCCTCAGTCTGGACCGCTCAGAGATGATCACAGAGTTATACAGGGAAGAGGAGAGGGAGGAAGTAGTCAGAGGTGGCCAGGAGGATAAAAGAGGGAAATGAAAAGGGAGAGAGGCACATCCAGTCAGTAACCAGTTCTCTAGGTGTTCTACAGCATCTGAGACACACAGGGATTCACAGAGTTGGGTAGAGAAGAGAAGGGGGAGGGAGGAGAGAGAGACAACTTGCTGGAGAAAAAGGAGAGTCCAAAAGAGGAGAGAGTGGTCAAGCCAGTAATCTCACTCTCAGGTAAAACTGGGTGCTGAAGATTGGGTTTTTAAATGTAAGAAATTGACAACAAATACCACAATACAAAGATTAAAAATCTAGAGTAGAGGATGGGTTTTCAAAAATACAATATTAAAGAAAAGAAGAAGAACAAGAAGAAAGGAAAAAAGAAAAAAAAAGTCATGGGAAGTATTAAGAATCAACAGCAACAGCCACACAAAAAACCACAAAGGCTAAAAAAAAAATTATATATATATATATATATATATATGCTTTAAAAATAAGGTCTTTTTTTGGAAAAGTGATAGTAGGTTATAGAAATTAAAATTAAAGGAGAAATAAAGGACTTAAAAATTTTAAAAAAAAGGAGAATAAAAAGGAGAAAAAGCAATCAAAGAAAAACATCTACCAAAAATAACAGTAATAATAATAATAATTTAAAAAAGAGAGAATGGTCGTAAAAATAGTAGATATTTCTCGCAGTTTCTCTGGTATTGTGCAGTGTGGGATCACTTCCATGGTGGTTCCCTCTGTTTAGCTTCTTCTGTTTGCTGGTCTCTTCAGTGTCTGATTTCCACCCTGACACAAGGGGAGTGGTGGAAGTCACTTTCTTTCTTTACTTTTAAGGCTCACTAGGTCAGTCACTCTGTGGGGTGGGAGGGACGCTGCTGCCAAATAGCACTGGCATGTATTCGCAGTGTCTAGCTGGGCACCATCTTAGGCCAGCCCTAAGCTGCATGCCCCTCCCTGGTCTAAGCTGCTCAGGCTTGGCACTCAGGTAGTTGCAGGTTCGGTTGGGCCTGCGCTCTGTGCCCTTCCAAGGACCAAGTAGCTCAGGTGTCTGGCGAGTGCTGTCACACGGCTTGTCGCCTTTTCCTGCTGTTCAGTTTTCTGGGTGTACAGCTGGCACCCCTTTTTTAGGCAGGAGGTGTCTGTCCAGCACCCCAAGCAGTCTTAGTTAGCAGAGAAGCCTGCTTGCAGTTTGGTAAGTAAAGTCTCTCTGGGGCTGTGTTTGCCACTTTCCAGCCCTTATGGCTCTGGCTGCCTGTCACTGGTTGGGGATGGTCTGCAAGCCAGCTATTTCTGTTCTGTGCACAGTCCTGGCGGTGTCTTATGTTAGGGCTTTTCACGTGGTAAGTGTCCCGCAGTCTGGTATGATAGCCCAAGTTAGTTCGTTCTGGTTACATGCAGGGCATTCCGGCTGGATTCTTAAGAAGCACTGCAGCCCTCACCTCCCGCGCCTCCCTGCCCAGCCCCCACTTGCTAGTGGTAGATGCAGGCGTCTGCTCTGCTTTTCCACTGGGGGAGTTACCGTTGGGCTCGTAATCTGTTGGTTTTAATTATTTATTTATTTTTCTTCCCTGTTATGTTGCCCTCTGTGCTTCCAAGGCTCGCCACAGATTCGGCAGTGAGAGTGTTTCCCAGCGTTTGGAAACTTCTCTCTTTTTAAGACTCTCTTCCCCGGACAGGACTCCCTTCCCGGGACTGAGCTCCCTCCCTACCTCCTTTGTCTGTTTATTTGTCTTTTGTATTTTTCCTACCTGTTTTTGAAGACAACGTTCTGCTTTTCTGGATGCCTGATGTCCTATGCCAGCATTCAGACGTTGTTTTGTAGATTTTACTCAGAGTTGAAATGTTCTTTGGATGAATTTGTGGGGGAGAAAGTGGTCTCCCCGTCCTATTCCTCCGCCATCTTTGGACCCCTCAGAATTGATGCTTTTGAATTGTTGTGTTGGAGAAGACTCTTGAGAGTCCCTTGGACTGCAGGGAGATCCAACCAGTCCATTCTGAAGGAGATCAGCCCTGGGATTTCTTTGGAAGGAATGATGCTAAAGCTGAAACTCCAGTACTTTGGCCACCTCACGCGAAGAGTTGACTCATTGGAAAAGACTCTGATGCTGGAAGGGATTGGGCGCAGGAGGAGAAGGGGACGACCAAAGATGAGATGGCTGGATGGCATCACTGACTCTATGGGCATGAGTCTGAGTGAACTCCAGGAGCTGGTGATAGACAGGGAGCCCTGGTGTGCTGCAATTAATGGGATTGCAAAGAGTCGGACACGACTGAGTGACTGAACTGAACTGAATTGAAACTAATGTAAGATGTTAATGATAAGGGAAATGATGTATATGAGATATGAGGACTCTGTTATCTTCATAACTTTTCTGTTATATAAATGTAAAATGCTTCTAGAAAATAAGTCTATCAGCAGCCTGATGGGAGGAGAGTTTGGGGGAGAATGGTTACATGTATATATATGGCCGAGTCCCTTTTCTGTTCACCTATAACTATCACAATGTTGTTACTTGGGTATACTTCAATACAAAATAAAATGTTTAAAGATAAAAATAAAGAACAAGCTAAAAACACATCTTTATAAAACAATAATCTGCTTTAGAGAGAGACCACTTCTCATTCAGATTTGTAACTCTCAAACATCCATTATATGCCCAATAAATGTTCATTAAGTTGAAAAAGTTAATAGAAGTTTTAATTTTTAGTTTTTTAAAATCTTTATTTTGTATTGGAGTATAAACAATTAACAATATTGTGATAATTTCAGATGGACAGCAAAGGGAATCTGCCATATATACATTTAACCATTCTCCCCCAAACTCTCCTCCCATCCATCTGCCATGTAACTTTGAGCAGAGTTCCCCGTGCTACAAGAAGTCCTTATTGGTTATCCCTTTTAAGTGTTTACAGGTTAATTCCAAACTCTTTAACTAACCCTTCTTCCCTTTGCCCCTGGTAACCATAAGTTCATTCTCTAAGTCTATGAATGTGTTTCTATTTTGTAAATAAATCCATTTGCATCATTTTTTAGATTCCAAATATAAGCAGTATCATATATTTGTCCTTCTCTGTCTGACTTACTTCACTCAGTCTGATGATAGGTCCATCCATGTTGCTGCAAATGCCATTATTCCATCCTTTATAATGGCTGAGTGATACCCCAATGTTCATTGGAGCACTGTTCACAATAGCCAGGACATGGAAGCTACCTAAATGTACATCAAACGATAAATGGATAAAAAGGATGTGGTTCATACAATGAAATATTACTCAGGCAATTTCATTACTTTGCATGTGTCTATCCAGTTTTCATTTATTGAAGAGACTGTTCTTTCCCTATTGACTCCTTTGTCATAAAATAGTTGACCATATATATGTTGGTTTATTTCTGTGCTCTTTATTTTGTTCCACTGACTCATGCATTTGTTTCTACTATGATAGCAAATTGTTTTGACCACTATAGCTTTGTAATATTATTTGAAATCGGAGGGCATGATGGTCCCAGCTTTTTTCTTCTTTCTCAAAGTTGCTTTAGTTATTTGAGGTCTTTTGTGAGTCCGTACAAATTTGAGGATTGTTTATTCTATCTCTGAAAAAAGCTATTGGAAGGTTGGTAAAGATTGCATTGAATCTGTAGGTTGCTTTGAATAGTACTAACATTTTAGCAATATTAATTCTTCCAATCAATAAAAGTGGAATACTTTTAAGTTTATTTGTGTCTTCAGTTTATTTCATCAATATCTTACAGTTTTCAGTGTACAGGTGTTCCCATTCCTTAGTTTTTCGTAGGTATTTTACTCTTTTGATACAATAGTAAATGGGATTTCCTTCTTAATTTCTCTTTCTGATATATACAGAAACACAACAGATTTTTGTATATCGATTTACTATCTGATAACTTTAATAAATTTATTAGTTCTAACTTTTTTTGGTGGACTCTTTAGGGTTTTCTATACACAACATCATGTTATCTTCAAGTAATGACTGTTTTACTTCTTATTTTCTGATATGGTTGCCTTTTCTTTATGTTCATTGCCTAACTGCAAGCCTTCGGCTTTTCACTATTGAATGTGATGTTAGCTGTGGGCTTGGTATCTATGACTTTTATTATTAATACATTGAGGTACTTTTCCTCTCTACCCATCCTGTTGAGATATTTTCATAAATAAATGTTGAATTTTACCACTTTTCCTGTATTTATTGAAATGACCATACAATTTTTATCCTGCATTTTATTCATGTGCTATATCACACTGATTAATTTGTGGATACTGAAACATTCTTGCATTCCTGGGATAAATGTCACCTGATCATGATATGTGATCCTTTTGTTGTATTGCTGAGTATAGCATGGTAGTATTTATTCTGTTGGGGAGTTTCACATCTATGTTTATCAGGGATATTGGTCCATAACTTTTTTGTGTGTGTGTGGTTTCCATAAGTAGTTTTTGTATCATGGTAATGTTGGCCTCATAAAATGAGTTTTAGGAGTACTCCCTTCTCTTCTATTTTTTGGTAGTATAAGCAAATGAGGGTGTTAGTTCTTTAAATATTTGGTAGAATTTACCAGTGAAACCATCTGGTCCTGGACTTTTGTTTTTGGAAGTAGTTTGGATTCTGATCCAATTTCATAACTCATTATTGATCTATTCAGAATTTTTATTTCTTCATGATTCAGTCTTGGTAGCATATATGTTTGATGGGTTGGGAGGGAAGGAGGAAGGTTTTCCAATAAAGGGGGAGTGCAATGGAGCCAAGAAGCAGATATTAGTGTGGGCACTGTGTACTTGAACTGATAAAGGCCATTTGCCAGAGCCTGGAACTGGACTGAGGACTTTGGTGCTGCTGGGGATTGACTCAGGAAGGATGATGATGGAAGCAGTCTGGACCTCAATAAAGAGCTAGAGAATCTGTTCCTCTGAAAGTTGATGAGAACTGAAAATAACAAGAGACTGATGGAGAATCAGACACACTTGTCTACAACTTAACAAAGGTGCCTGAGGCTCAGCAATGGCTCCAAACAACCAACAAATGCACTTCTGACAAGTGAAACATTTTAACTGAAGCCATGATTGTGATGTAATACCTCACACTACATGGAAGAAGGCAGTGAGTGGGGGTGGTAGGGATCTAGGAAAGTGAGGCATGAGCCTGTTGGACTAGCTGTGTGAGGGGAGTGGTAGTGAAGTCTGTCGGTAGGTTCTGAGTGACCACCAAGCTAGTGGCAATGACCTTCACTATTAGTAGCGAGGCACTAAGAGCACTGTGCTGACATTCCTCTAAAATGTGGTCAAGGTTGTGGTCAGAGACAGGTACTGGGTAAATAAAACTATTTACAAACTCATCTTTGTAAATAGAGAGGCATTGTCAAGGGCTAAGAAGGGTCAGTAATAGAAGATTTTACAAATGTACATATATGCTGGCAGTCTTCTTTTTTTTCATGGAACATCATTCTAGAAATCTTTTCAAGTAGTATCTATGGTGCTTCCTGATATTTGTATAGAAATACAGTATCCCACCATAGGAACATTCCATGGAACAATTAAGCTGTCCCTACTCAGAAAACTCAGAGATGGCAATGGCATCCCACTCCAGTACTGTTGCCNCTCGTGGCTGATTCATGTCAATGTATAGCAAAACGAATACAGTATTGTAAAGCAAAACAAACTAAAAAGCAAAAATAAAAATAATTTTAAAAAAAAGAAATGAATCCATGTCTTCTACTACTGAGCCACCAGAGAAGCCCAAAATCTGTTTCTTTTTTTCTGCATTTTTCTCCTAAATTTTAATCCCAAAATGAGAGTAAAATCCAAATCTGCGCTCTTGATCTCCTTCAGTGCAAGAATATCTCCGGGTACATGCAGGAAAAAAGGGATACAAATTTCAAACAGTGTAACAAGAAAATTTGATCATGAATATGCTGTGAAGCAAAGGGTAAAGCCAAAGAAGATACACAAGTTTATAACTTAAGGAAGTGGGGTTTATAAGAATTGAGAAGAAGAACATTAGTGGAAGAGGGAGTAGTAAGGATTAAGCATCTCTACATTCAGTGCATGAATAATTTCATATGACCATTTCTAACAGATTCCTCAAAAGCAGACCAGGAGTTTAAGGTCAAAGGTCAAGTTAGGTAAAACATTTCTGGAAGGATTCAAAGAGTTCTCTGATGGTCTAGTTTAATCAAAAGATAAAAGGCAGGATATTTTTTAAAATCCTCCCTGAATATTATTTCTCACAATTGAAGTTCTGATGAGCACAGAGCAGCAGAGAATTTAAAGCCATATTATTTAACCAGATTCTTAAAAATCACTTACCCATGTTAGACAACCACCTAAGTATAAATACCAGGAGGTTTGGCAGCTGTGGCATGTTTTATTTTCCTAAAATACATAAATATGAACTCTATTTCACATTCTGTCTTACAACATGATGTTTACACTTCTCCACAAAGAAGCAGGGTCTATACTCCCTCACTTTGAACCTGCTGGGTCTTCGTATTAATAACTGCTTCATGTACTAGATTATGCTGCAAGGAACACTGACTTCCCAGGCTTGGTCATAAAAGATGATATGGTTTCTACTTCTTTCTCTCTCTCCTAGGGTACCTATCTTGGGAGTTCAGAGGCAACATTTAAGAAGCCTTGCTGTCCTGATGCTAGGATATTAGAAAAATGCCATGAAGAAAATACACAGAGAGATGTCAAAGGAGACCTCACAACCCGACACATGACAGAAAAACCTTCAAGAGATGCTTGTTCCTAGACACGATCTTTCCACAGTGGCATGAGAGACTCAAGTCAAAACTGCCTAGCTTAGCAGCCACTCCTGAGTTCCTGACCAAAGAAGCCATCTAAGATTTTAAAGAATCATTTGTGTTGCTTTAAACCACTACTGCTTGGGGTGGTGTGTTACCCAGCNGACACATGACAGAAAAACCTTCAAGAGATGCTTGTTCCTAGACACGATCTTTCCACAGTGGCATGAGAGACTCAAGTCAAAACTGCCTAGCTTAGCAGCCACTCCTGAGTTCCTGACCAAAGAAGCCATCTAAGATTTTAAAGAATCATTTGTGTTGCTTTAAACCACTACTGCTTGGGGTGGTGTGTTACCCAGCAACAGACAACGGATACAGAAGTCTTTCAGAGAAGCTGAAGCACTAATCCAGCATGTGTCCCTGAATGGATGGTGCCCCACCTACATGCAGAAAGAAAACCTGTGATTAAGCCTTAGAGCTGGTTAAGATTCTCATTTGTTTTGTTTTGTTATTTGCTAACTTCACTTACTGCTTCCTCTGAAAACATATCTTTATTCCCAAAAGCCCACTAAAACATTTAGTATTTTATTGCCACTGTACATCTGAGGAAACTAAAGCACAGTCAAATAACTACCAAAATTCAAAAATTATTCATTGAAGGAGCATCTTCCAGCAGTATAGTCTGATTCTAGGCAGGCTTCAAACTGTCACGCTCTACTACTTTTGGCACTTTTCATGATTGAGCTCAATTATAAACTTTTGGGAATGATGACAAAACTGAATTACAGTACTAAAATGACAAAGTTGGCTAAATAAACCTGCTGAAGATTGTAACCCTAATAGTGCTGCTTTCTTTAAACTTTTTATATTTGGGTAGAGTTGATTAACAATGTTAATTTCAGGTATAGAGCAAAGTGATTCAGTTATACATGCATCTATTCTTTTCCAAACTTTTTTAGGTTGTAACATAATATTGAGTTGAGTTCCCTGTGTTATAAAATAAGTCATTGCTGGTTATCCATTTTAAATACAGTAGTGTGCACATGTCAGTCCCAAGCAAGGCCACCTGTAATGCTCTAATCCTATAGACTAATACTCTAATCAGTGAGTATAAAATAGTAATATGCAATGAATATAAACAGATTAATATATAAATTGGAACAATACCTGACCCAGAGCAAAGGTTGTTAAGGCCATTAAAGAGGCATATGCACAAACTGGAATCAGAAGACCAATGACAGTTGCATTCAATCCTATTCTAACACAAAGTAACAAATACTGTTTTCAATAAATGCTAATGTTGACATAAAGAATGTTATTCTACCTAAAGCAAAGAACATAGAAGAAGAATCAACAACAAAAAAATTTTTATTTTTATCTCAATCCACAGAAAACACTACATTTAAGTGAACCAGTTTAGTATGAAAGTACTGGCAGGAATCAACATAGCTCATTATGTCTCCTGAGGCATCATTACAGTATGTTTGCTTTTTAAAAAATCACACTTAAACACTTTCTCTCTTACAAACTGTTAAAAAAAATTCACTATATTACTATTTCATGATGAAGTGGTCTCAGGCTGTGTGGCTAGTTGTGGGCAAGAACAGAATGGGAAGTCCTCATCAAAAGATGGATCGTCGTGATCATTTTAGGCATTCTCAAGGATCTGTTCTGTGGCAACATGAAGGGCGCCATAGCTTGACTCCCTGACTGCCACACACAATTCTCCAGCAATCCATAAGCATTTCTCTAGATCATAAAATCTAAGAGACTTTTTTTCTTCTATTTGGCATCAGTCATTTAAATATGAATTCTAAATGCAGAAAGAAATGCCCAAAGAGTAATGTCCCCAAAGCTAAATTTTAAATTACATTTCCCTAAGGCTCTATAACACTGCATACAATACTACTGGTTTGTATTCTGGAATCATCTTTTAAAGATACAAAAGTAGAATCAAATTCCTGGCCATATAACTCTGTGTGTGTGTGTGTGTGTGTATGTTAGGGGCTTCCCAGGTGGTGTTAGTAGTAAAGAACCTGACCCAAGAGAGGTGGGTAGTTGGGTAGGTGTCTGTTAGGGGCTTCCCAGGCAGTGCTAGTAGTAAAGAACCGGACCGTAGGTAATAAAACAGACATGGACATTCCCAACAATGGTGAGATTTGAAAAAAATCAGCAAAGAAGAAAGAATTGGACAGAGATTGACATAGTTCATGCCAATCATCTTGCAAAATGATGAAAATCATAAACAGAACAGAATTCTCAATAAAGCCACCCCTGAAATGGTCCTCTGAAATATCATGAATGACCTCTGGAGTGGTCATCCATAGTTCTTAACTTGAACTGACAGTTTTGTGGGGAAAGTTTCCCAAATATAAGCTTCCAAGTAAAGTTCTCTTTACATTCCTATAAGAAATAAAAACAAACAAAACTTACCTCATTAATTCTTCCTTCAAACTCCCTCTTGAATGTACAGGAAGAAGCACATTCCCCTTTCAACCTCATCAACATTTATCTTCTCATGCCTGAACTATTGCAAGCACCTTCAACTTGGCCACCTAAGCTGAATTCCCAACCTTCAGCCTTTCCCTTACCCTAGTCTAGTTTTTCCAGTAGTCATGAATGGACGTGAGAGTTGAACTGTGAAGAAAGCTGAGAACTGAAGAATTGATGCTTTTGAACTGTGGTGTTGGAGAAGACTCTTGAGAGTCCCTTGGACTGCAAGGAGATCCAACCAGTCCATTCTGAAGGAGGTCAGCCCTGGGATTTCTTTGGAGGGAACGATGCTGAAGCTGAAACTCCAGTACTTTGGCCACCTCATGCGAAGAGTTGACTCACTAGAAAACACTCTGATGCTGGGAGGGATTGGAGGCAGCAGGAGAAGGGGATGACAGAGGATGAAATGGCAGGATAGCATCACTGACTCGATGGACGTGAGTCTGAGTGAACTGCGGGAGTTAGTGATGGACAGGGAGGCCTGGCGTGCTGCGATTAATGGGGTTGCAGAGTCGGACACGACTGAGCGAATGAACTGAACTGAACTGAGTCTACCTTGCATACACCATAAGGGACTTACCTTCCTCAATCACCTCATACATCTTACCTCTCCAATATTCCAAAAATTTTAATGAGTCTTTGTGGGAAGATCAAATTCCTCAGGTGACCATCCAAGTCTCTATCTACCTTCTACTTATCTCTTCATTTTATGATCACACCAAGTGTTGGTAAGTAATGGAGAATGTTGGGGGAACAGAAACCCTTACAACCTACTGGCGGTAGTGTAAAATTGTACAATCACTTAGAAAAAAAAAAGTTCTTAACATTTTTGCATCATATGATTCAGAAGTTCCATTCCTAATTTACCCAAGAGAATGTGGAACTAAAGCTGGGTGTAAAACATCTACATAAAAGCATAGGTCCATATAATGATTCTTAAGTTAACACTCAGTAGTTTTATTTGTAATGGCCAAAAACTAAAAGCAATCCAAACACTCATCAAAAGCTGAATGGGTAAACAATGATACTATATCCATCCAAAGATATATTGTGTAGGTATAAACTAATGAAGTTTAGAAGAAAACTAATATACATGAAGCTCTGAAAAGGTGTCCCGAGTGAAACAAGCTGGACAAAAACATTTCTATCAAGTTCTAAAAACTGCACACTAATGTATAGTGACAGAAAGCATATCAGTGGTTACCTGGGAATCCAGAAGTAAGAAGGCAAAAGGACTGGAAAGGAGTAATTACAAAAGTGTTCTAAGAAACTTCTGTCAGTGATGGGCATGTCCATCATCTTGATTGCAATGATGATTTCATGGTTATGCACATATGTTCAAAACTCACCAAACTGTTCACATTAAGTGCATTGCATATTGTGTGTCAATTATACCTCAGATAAAAAGCTGTTTAAGGGAAAATCTGATCTCTGATCACTCACCTTCTAAACACATTCCTTGAGTCAAACTGGTCAACTAATTAACAGAAGAATGTATTGCAAGCCTTTCTGCAGCTGTATTTTCCTGCAGTCATCCTCTCAAATTAAATACCATATATTTGTCCTTTGGAACACAGCTGACCTCACAGCTGCTCCACTGAGACTCCCCAGATCACTCCAGCTTGTAGATTTCTTCTTTCTCTGAATTTTTAACTTTCTAATTCATTCTAACTACCATTTGGTGAATTAAACTATAGCACAGAGGCAAACGTAAGTTTGAATTATCCTTGTCTAATTTAAAGCCTTGTGATCCTAGAAATTTACTTAATCAGGCTAAGCCTCTGTTTATTTCTTTAACATTTATAATAATAGCACCCATTTGCTGAAGTTGCTGAATGTAAACTGATTGGTGTAATATATACTAAGTATCCAATTTTGGGGATTGGAATGAAAACTGACCTTTTCCAGTCCTGTGGCCACTGCTGAGTGTTCCAAATTTGCTGGCATATTGAGTGCAGCACTTTCACAGCATCATCTTTCAGGATTTGAAATAGCTCCACTGGCATTCCATCACCTCCACTAGCTTTGTTCGTAGTGATGCTTTCTAAGGCCCACTTGACTTCACGTGCCAGGACGCCTGGCTCTAGGTGAGTGATCACACCATCGTGATTGTCTGGGTTGTGAAGCTCTTTTTTATACACTTCTCCTATGTATTCTTGCCACTTCTTAATATCTTCTGCTTCTGTTAGGTACATACCATTTCTGTGCTTTATTGAGCCCATCTTTGCATGAAATGTTCCCTTGGTAACTCTAATTTTCTTGAAGAGATCTCTAATCTTTCCCATTCTGTTTTGGTGGGGTTTTTTTGTTTGTTTTTTTTTTCCTATATTTCTTTGCATTGATCACTGAGGAAGTCATTCTTATTTCTCCTTGCTATTCTTTGAAACTCTGCATTCAGATGCTTATTTTTTCCTTTTCACCTTTGTTTTTTGCTTCTCTTCTTTTCACACGCTGGTAAAGTAATACTCAAAACTCTCTAAGCTAGGCTTCAGCAATATGTGAACCATGAACTTCCAAATATTCAAGCTGGTTTTAGAAAAGGCAGAGGAACCAGAGATCAAATTGCCAACATCCGCTGGATCATGGAAAAAGCAAGAGAGTTCCAGAAAAAACATCTATTTCTGCTTTATTGACTATGCCAAAGCCTTTGACNTGATGCTGGGAGGGATTGGGGGCAGGAGGAGAAGGGGACAACTGAGGATGAGATGGCTGGATGGTATCATCAACTCAATGAACATGAGTTTGAGTGAACTATGGGAGCTGGTGATGGACAGGGAGGCCTGGCTTGCTGCGATTCATGGAGTTGCAAAAGTCGGACACAACTGAGCAACTGAACTGAACTGACTAATCTATTGCATTAGATTTCCTATATTTTTTTTGTAATATTCTTATATGAAATATTTTTGAAGGGGTGGTAGAGTCACCTGGCCTTTCTAATGATGCCTGAAAGAAATAATTGCACTGAAGCCCTTGTACAATTAAAAAATATTAGTTGGTTTAATTTTTCTTTTCCTGTTAACACCCTTTTCCAGTATGGACATGTGTGTGTGTGAGCACACACACACACACGTACATGTTTATAGAGAAAGAGAGATTGAATGACAGAGAGAAAGGAAGTAAGGGAAAGCAGAAAGAGAGAAGAGGAGAGGAGAGGGGATGCAGAGAGGAGAAGGAAGGAAGTTTGTGACTGAAAGTACTACCCTCCCTTACTGCTAATATAGTAAGATTTTTCTGCTACAGTAACTTTAAACTGAGTTTAAGCATTATATTTAAATAATAAAATGTACTTAGTTATACTCTCAGAATTTGACTTTCTTAGCTCCAAATAATAAAACAACCACAACCAAACATTTATTATCTATGTGATTAGGCACAAAGAAATAAGAAATGTGTAATAAGTTCAGAGTCACAAGTCAAAAAATGGCTATTGATACAATTTGAACCAACATTCCTCCTAGTGTAACAATTTCATCACTGATTTTCCTTCCATCAGCTGCATTTTAAATAGTAAAATTCAGATTACAGGTTTTTAACACTTATTTGTGTTAATTGACTTACATAATGCTATATCTCACTTAATACAGGGTACTTTATGGAGAGTGTTTCTCAAGATATTTTAATTTCTTAAATTATTTATTGTTCAGTAGATTTGATAATGTTTTCCTTTCAATAGAAATTTTTCTTTGGGCTAAGTGAGAGAGTACTAAAGATCAGCTGCCATTTCATGCTTTCCCTTAAAGAAGAAACAAGCTAGAGGTCTGTCTAGTCAAGGCTATGGTTTTTCCAGTAGTCATGTATGGATGTGAGAGTTGGACTGTGAAGAAAGCTGAGCCCAAAGAATTGATGCTTTTGAAGTGTGGTGTTGGAGACACCTTGAGACTCTTGAGAGTCCCTTGGACTGCAAGGAGATCCAACCAGTCCATTCTAAAGGAGATCGGCCCTGGGTGTTCTTTGGAAGGACTGATGCTAAAGCTGAAACTCCAATACTTTGGCCACCTCATGCGAAGAGTTGACTCATTGGAAAAGACTCTGATGCTGGGAGGGATTGGGGGCAAGAGGAGAAGGGGACGACAGAGGATGAGATGGCTGGATGGCATCACCGATCCAATGGATGTGAGTTTGAGTGAACTGCGGGAGTTGGTAATGGACAGGAAGGCCTGGTGTGCTGCAATTCATGGAGTCTCAAAGAGTCAGACACAACTGAACGACTGAACTGAACTAAACTGTCAGTAGCACTGACAACTGTTGCTATTCAATCGCTAAATCATTTCTGACTCTTTGCAATCCCATGGACTGCAGCTCTGCAGGCTTCCCTGTCCTTCACTGTCTCCCTGAATTTGCTCAAACTTATGTGCATTGAGTCAGGGATGCTATCCAACTATTTCATCCTATGCTGCCCCCTCCTCGTTGTGCCCTCAAACTTTCCCAGTATCAAGGTCTTTTCCAGTGAGTCGGTTCTTTGCATCAGGTGACCAAAGTACTGGAGCTTCAGTTTCAGTATCAGATTGAATATTTCAATGAATATTCAGAGTTGATTTCCTTTAAGATTGACTGCTTTGGTCTCCTAGTGGTCAAAGAGACTCTCAAGAGTCTTCCCTAAGCACTACAATTCAAAAGCACTTTGGCACTCAGTCTTCTTTATGGTTCAACTCTCACATCTGTACATGACTACTGGAAAAACCATAGCTTTGGCTACATGGACCTTTGTCAGCAAAGTGACATCACTTGCTGACAAAAGTGATTTTTAATGCATTGTCTAGTTTTGTCATAGCCTTTCTTCAAAGGGTAAAGTGTCTTTTCATTTCATGGCTGAAGTCACCATCCACAGTGATTTTGGAGACCCAGAAAATAAAATCTGTCACTGCTTCCACTTTTTCCTCATCTATTTGCCATGAAGTGGCACTGACAGTGCCCAGTCATTATTTACTTAATCCAGTATCAAAAGTGTTTGTCTTTTCTTCCAAAGGGGCCATGTAGATTTAATTAAAAGAGATATCCACATCCCTTTAAGCAACAAGAAGGAAGATAAGAAAATATCCCCAATCCAAATAACTATTGATGTTATTGATGTTTTGGAAACTTATGCTTTAAGCAGAGGTTCCCTTCTAGAAACTCAGTGCCAGGATAAAACCTAGTATCAGGACATCTTTGACCATAAAACACAGTCACAAATGGAAATGCCAACATGCATTAACTAAATATTTGTAATATCATCATATAGTTAGAGCAATCATGGATGATCTTTTCTAAGCACTGTTTAAAATACTAAGCATGAAAATAAATAAATAAAATACTAAGCATGTATACTTCTAAAGAGTAATCACTGATTCTTTAAGTAGATTGTACTTTAACAACTAACTCAGCTTTATTATGTACTTAATAATATTTGAAGCATTACCTGTACATTGCTATGATTTATAAATGTAATAGCACTTATCAAGCATTAATTATGTAACAAGCATTATTCTAAGCATTTTGCATGGGTTAGCTCATTTCACCTTCATAACTCAATAAGACAGGTACAAATCATGTGAGAAACGGCATAAAGAGTTAAAGTATCATTAGCATTCTTAAAAACAATAATGTGTTCAAATATGAGCTTAGATCTCATGATAAAATTTAAAAATCGAACTTCAAACAACTGTCTCATTTACGACTGAAGAATCTACTCAAGTAAAACATATCACCATGTCTTTCTTAAGACATAGATGCTTGGTGTTTTTGTCAAAATAAGACTAATTTCACGAACTTAAAACATACTTTCCTCCTTTAAAAACTATATAATTCAAACTTAGAAGCATTCAAGACATATACACTCTTTCCACTACTTATATATGAGTAGGATTTTACTATTAGAAAGTCCAGTAAGAAGCAAATAAATGATGAAGGAGGGCACCTACAACCTTAGAAAGCATTAGAACAACCCACAAAGCAGAATAAAGCTAAGACTATTCTGACTTTTGTGTGTTCTAATGGATGTTTGTATTTCAAATACTTTCAAATTATACTAGCTTTATAGAATTCTATTTTTCCACCCCCATATCTTCCTTTACCCACTTTAAGCCAATCAACTCAAGGTCTTTGGGAAGTGCCAATTTGGAACATCTTCTGGCCTTGACAACTGGCAGCTGGGATCAATCTTTTCATAAAACCCAACTTGTCAGCTAAAACCAGTCATATTTTTTAAGCAAGACAATCTGTTAAACAGGTTAGGACTTAAATCCATGAAAAACATTTGCAAAAACACATTTTTTTACTTGCTCTTCCTAAGTTCTGAGGCTACAGATGGTACAGAAACCACCACTCTGGAAACTCTCCCAACCACCTATTATCCTTCCATGAAAATTTGAAGCTATCTTCTGGGCTCCACAGCTAGCAGCAGACCAGCTTCTGATAGCCATCTGTGAGAAAAGATATCCTCAATGCGGGAGGAATCCTTGATTCCCCATAGGCAGTTGCACGGTAATTTTTTTCTGCTGTGCAATTGATCCAGTTCATCACAAGCCAATGTCATACCAGTGCAGTTAGGCTAGCTTCCAGTTCTGGCTCTGCCATAAGAAGAAGAATTTATTGTAGAGATTTCAAAGCAATTGCAGAGCTTATAAAGCTAAGTGATCTTAGGCAAGGCACATCTTCTCAAGCTTCAGTCTCCTTCTCAGTAAAGTGAGAAGGCTGGAATGACCAAACTTAAAATGTCTTTCCAATTTTGTAATTCCACGATCCTCCTCCTTTCCATTGCTTTTACTTAGCTGGAAGCCTGAGACACTTCTTCATCAATGCCAGCTTTTATAGTTATCCAGAATCATAGTGGGTCAATCCCCACACAGCATCATGCCATAAATAATGATGGATTAGACCAATATTTTTTTTCAGATCATACTCAACAAAGTATAGGAAGGCTTCAAAACAGATAAAGATTGTTGTTCTTCCATGTAACCATGATTTTATTTTCATTACCTTTCAATATCCTAAAATCTTGACACTTCCTACCATTACTATCAAAGTGGGCAAATATATATCAGGCAAACAATCAATCTCTTTGGCTTTGCTCTAGGTAAAATTCAATCACTGATCAAGCCAAGATCACTCTTAGAATCCTCAACTCACCCTTTCAGACAGCCACCACCAGTTATTCAGAAATGGCAAGAGGGAAAGAGTACATCTGATATTGTGATGTATATGTTAAGTAGTGTCAGTCCAAACCCAATTGCCATCTATATGTCTCTAACTGGGTATGTTCCAAGACAAACACTCATTCTCTTCCACAAAGCATCTCCTCTTTCTACATTTCTGTTCTTTTACAAATGGCAATTCCAATAATCCACACATCCTAATGAGATATTTTACCACATTCTTACATCAATCAGGTTCTGCAAATTTTACTTCCTAAGTGGTTTTCACAATTATTCTATCCATTCCAAATAACTTTCCTAGTCTAAAACCTTATCATTTTCTTTCAAACATAATTTTTTTTTAACTAGCTTACCCTGCCAATCATCTTGCAAATATCGTGGTTTCCTTATCAAGCCCTTCAATGAATTCTAATGCATATTAGCATGACAGTCTCAAGTTATTTGAATATCTTACATGGTGGCTCAGGGTTTCATAAGGATGTAAATGTTGCATGGTCTTATAATCTAGGCTTGGAATTCAGTATCACCCCTACAGAACTCTCCTTGGACAAAATAGCCACAAGCCTACCCACATTCAAGGTACACTTGATGGGAGGAGTGTCAAAAAATTTACAATCATAGTTTAAAATCACCATACCCGTCTGTCTCTTTCACATATTATGCTCCAAAAAAAACGGAACTAGTAGTTCCCCAATTATGCCATTGCACATGCTGTTTTCCCAGCATGGAATGCTATGCTAGTTAATTTCATGTGTCAGCTTGACTGGGCCACAATATGCCCAGACAGCTGGTTGAACATTATTTCTGGTTATGTCTATGACAAAGATTAGCATTTGGGATGGTGGACTGAGTAAAGCAGATGGCCTTTCCAGTGTGGACAGGCATCATTCAATTCATTGAGAGCCTCGACAGGACAAAAAGGAAGAAGGCTGAATTAATTCTGCCTACTTGAGCTGAGACACTCATCTGCTGTTGACACTCCTGGTTCTCAGGCTTTCAGAACCAGACTGGAACCTATAATATCAGCTCTCTGACTCTCCGGCCTTCAAATGACACCACTGGCTTTCCTGAGTCTCCACTTTGCAGATGGCAGACTGAGGGACTTCTTAGCCTCTGAAATCATATGAGCCAATACCTTATAATACATTTCTTCATACACATCACCCATTGATGACTGCAGCCATGAAATTAAAAGAGGCTTACTCCTTGGAAGAAAAATTATGACCAAGCTAGATAGCATATTGAAAAGCAAAGACATTACTTTGCCAACAAAGGTCCGTCTAGTCAAGGCTATGGTTTTTCCAGTAGTTATGTATGGATGTGAGAGTTGGACTGTGAAAAAAGCTGAGTGCCAAAGAATTGATACTTGTGAACTTTGGTGTTGGAGAAGACTCTTGAGAGTCCCTTGGACTGCAAGGAGATCCAACCAGTCCATTCTGAAGGAGGTCAGCCCTGGGATTTCTTTGGAGGGAATGATGCTAAAGCTGAAACTCTGGTACTTTGGCCACCTCATGCAAAGAGTTGACTCATTGGAAAAGACTCTGATGCTGGGAGGGATTGGGGGCAGGAGGAGAAGGGGACGACAGAGGATGAAATGGCTGGATGGCATCACCGACTCGATGGGCATGAGTCTGAGTGAACTCTGGGAGATGGTGATGAACAGGGAGGCCTGGCGTGCTGTGACTCACGGAGTCACAAAGAATCAGACACGACTGAGTGACTGAACTGAACTGAACTGATTCTCTCTCTGGAGAACCCTAATACAGAAACTATCTTTAACCCCACCCCCGGAAAACCCCTACTCANATGGTGATGAACAGGGAGGCCTGGCGTGCTGTGACTCACGGAGTCACAAAGAATCAGACACGACTGAGTGACTGAACTGAACTGAACTGATTCTCTCTCTGGAGAACCCTAATACAGAAACTATCTTTAACCCCACCCCCGGAAAACCCCTACTCATTCCTCTGGTATTATCAAACTACTACTTCCCTACCACTGCATAGTGAACTGAAAATTTTTCCATTATCCAGTGAGATCTCAAAGAGCCTACTAAACTGCTGACCCATAGTGGAGTGTTCCACCCAAGGAAAGGGCAGGGCACGAGGGCAGGCTGCAGATCTCACATCTGGGTGAAAGGCTAGAGTGGAATAGGCGAAGATAGAGCAGGCACTTAAGAGCAGGTTGATTGTCAAAATATGTGTTTTTCTGAGATAGCTAAAGAGGAAATGCTTATAAATAGGACAGAAAATCAGAGAAATCAAGCAAAAGCTACCAAAGGTTGTAAGTGAAGGGTAGGAAGCAGGATGGATGAGTCCCAGAGCTAATAAAAAGATATGTATAAAGCTTTTTTTAGGTTACAATTAGGAAGAGAGTCATTAGGGCACTAGGTTAAAATTAATATTCTGAAAATATTTGTCTATACCTCCAATGAGATAATCATTCAGTTATAATACATTTTTTAAATCTGCATAAATTATATCTAAGTTACCATAAGCTAACTTCCTAAATAGGAACTGTTTTATTTATTAGAGACCAGTATTTAAGAACATACATGCTTTTTTGGGTTCATATCTTAACTCCACCACTACCTGGTTTGTGACAATAGGGAGACTTTTTTTTTGCTTGCATTGCCCTAAAGATAAAAATAAGGAATAATAATAATGTTGACACATAGAATTTTTGAGCTGATTAACAGAGTACATGTAAAAATATTTAGCTTGGAACATGGTAGCCTTAAAATTAGTGTTTCACATTATTATAGGGAGGGAGCATGATGTCTAAGAGTCCCAGATGAGAATCAAATAACCAAAGTGAAAAAGCTCTTGCTCTCCTACTTACTAGTTTTCTGACCTTGGACATACATGGTTCTTAACTCCTCTAAGCCTCAAGTATTTCAACTGTAAAAATCTGAGATGCTAATAGTGCCTGCTTAATAGAATTATTAAGAAAATTGAGATGATCTATCCCTGATATAGGTCTTCCAAGGAGGCTCAGTGACAAAGAATTTGCCTGCCAATGCAGGAAATGCAGGAAATGTGGGTTCAATCTCTGGGTCAGGAAAGTCCTCTAGAGTAGGAAATAGCTTCTCCAGGATTCTTGCCTGGAAAATTCCATGGACAGAGAATACTGGCAGGCTACAACCCATGGGGTTGCAATGAGTTGCACACGACTGAGCACATACACCTATATATGCAATAAAGTTGCAATGAATGCTATTTATTATTATCAGCAGCAATAGTATGACAACACAATCTGGCATACAGAGAGTGTTCCACGATATTTATCAAATGACTAAATAAATTAATCAATGTAGAAAAGGGTAAGACCGATCTCACCACTTCACTTTCCTCCAGTACCTTGAAACATTACTGTATACTTAGGGAAAAACTTTCCTTGGAACTCATGCAATGAGGAGGTCAAGGGGAAACACAGGGCCCCCTCTATCTTCACTTTCATCTTTTGTCATATGTTAAGCTTCCATGTAAATTTCCCTTAAAAATTTACTTACACCACTAAAGAATAAAGATTATATCATATTTTCAATAAACATGTCTCCTCCTACAGACCACAAAGACTAACACAGCATAAAATGTCCTATCAGAGACATTCTAATAGGGGCAAATATCTAAACGACAAAAAATGAATGAAAGGCAGCTATGTCATCACACCGTCCCCCATTCCTCTACCACCTGAAAATCTAAGAATGAAATTAGCTGGGAGCAAAGGTGACACTGACTAGCCTATTTTAACCTAGCGCTACTATAATTAATAGAATTAACAGAATTTTACAGACCTAGTTCCAATACATGTGGTGGGAAACCTCATGCTGACAGAAAGATACCGGAGAGG
Organism: Neotragus moschatus; assembly: GCA_006410615.1. NCBI lineage: Eukaryota > Metazoa > Chordata > Mammalia > Artiodactyla > Bovidae > Neotragus > Neotragus moschatus. The sequence continues at coordinate 507,032 of SJYA01002408.1, forward strand.
ATTCATCTCAGCATTCCACTGAACTTTAAAGTAAAAACTTCAACTCAGTCGTACCCCCAAATAATATGAGCACTGAAGTGAAGTGAAATGAAAGTTGCTCAGTTATGTCCAACTCTTTGCGATCCCATGGACTACACAGTCCAAGTAATTCTCCAGGTCAGAATATTGGAATGGGTACCCTTTCCCTTCTCCAGGGGATCTTCCCAACACAGGGATCGAACCCAGGTCTTATGCATTGCAGGCGGAATCATGACAACACGAAGACATTAATTACCCTACTTTATAATAACTGACTAGAACTCTTTATAAGGATCACACCCTTTGGCATCTAGTGCTTGATAAAAAATCACAGTTTTTGTTCTAGCATATAGTGCTTCTTAAAGAATCGTATTTTTTTGGTGGAGTAAAGATGCTTTCCCTTATATCATGTTTATACTGTTAGACATGGGACAAACTCAAAAATGACTTCGTAAATTTATACAATTCTTCATCTGTCTTCTACTGGATTTAGGAGTTAATCACAAAATTTTAAATACCAAGAAGAAAATTTTCGAAAATATCTTTCACATACAATTCCAATGCTTTTCCTTCTGAGAACTAGCACCAGGTAAACCCTATGCTACTGCTGCTGCTGCTAAGTCGCTTCAGTCGTGTCTGACTCTGTGCGACCCCATAAACGTCAGCCCACCAGGCACCCCCGGCCCTGGGATTCTCTAGGCAAGAACGCTGGAGTGGGTTGCCATTTCCTTCTCCAATGCATGAAAGTGAAAGTGAAGTCGCTCAGTCATGTCCGACTTTTTGCGACCCCATGGACTGCAGCCCACCAGGCTCCTCCATCCATGGGATTTTCCAGGCAAGAGTACTGGAGTGGGTTGCCATTGCCTNAAGAAAGCTGTGGTACATATACACAATGGAGTATTACTCAGCCATCAAAAAGAATACATTTGAATTAGTACACAGTGTTCTTTACCTAAGTAGAAGCCCTATTTTCTACGCAGATGGAGATAATAGAAACCAGTCAGATCAACCATATTCTGAAAATTACTGAGCAAGAGAACATAATAATCACCAGTAAATTTTAGTCTTATTTTCCCCAAGGATGACACTGAAAACAAAAACAAACAAACAACAACAACAAAAAAAACTATATCCAGCCCACTCAGTAGGAGTTGGGGCCAACTATTAATACAGCAATAGATGAGGATATACAGCTTGCAATGAGACATAGTTGTCTAGGGGTTGTAGGGCTTCCCTGATAGCTCAGTTGGTTAAGAATCTGACTGCAATGCAGGAGACCCCAGTTCGACTCCTGGGTCAGGAAGATCCACTGGAGAAGGGATAGGCTACTCACTCCAGTATCCTTGGGCTTCCCTTACAACTCAGCAGGTAAAGAAGACACTCCCAATGTGGAAGACTTGGGTTTGATCCCCAGGTTGGGAAGACCCCCTGGAGAAGAGAAGGCTAGCCACTTCAGCATTCTGGCCCAGAGAGTTCCATGGACTGTATAGTTCATGCAGTCACAAAGAATTGGACACAACTGAGCAACTTTTACTTTCTTTCAGGGATCATAGAATATCCCAATTCTGACCCCTCACCACCCACCCCTTTAAAAATATATCTTCAAATACCTAGGCCAAGGAACTCTTTATTTTAAGCAGACATGTTGGGTCCTCTAATCCCATTACAGAATTCCAATGAGATAATCTACTACATCTCATGGAAGAATCTAATTTCCCAGCTTGATCTAAGGAACCAACCTTTACAAAAAGGCCAGACCCAAATCCCAAATCTATACATCTAAGGGAATTAAGAGTCTTCCTTTATAAGATATAGAGAGCTAAAGGGAAGAATGTGCAAGAATTTTTCTCCTTATCTAGAGTGGGCTCTCCCATACTACACACCCCAGATCTTTCTCTGAAGTAGGGGGAAGGGAAAGAAGCCAAGGGAGATGTTTGCAGGCCTATATTACCTAGACTCACAGAAAAGCAAAGAGCACTCTTTTCCTACATGGGCTGCCATTTTGGTCAATCCATAGTTGTACTCTTACCTCTTGAGTACAGAATGCGGTGTGTTAGCAGTGGAAGTAATCCATGGGGGGAACAAAGACTCTAAGTTTCCTTGGAGGTCAAAATGCCTGACAAAAATCTAATCAATTAGTCCCAGCTTTGTATGTGACAAGGAGGAAAAAGCTATCTTTATATCCCAACAAAAGGAATCACAGAATTTTAATGAGAGATATGAGTATACTTTACATTTGATATGCAAACAAGAAAAAAATGGAAGTACTACTAATACATTATGTGAAAAAAATACTAGAAATTTATTTAGTACTCATACAATTATTTATAAATGTGTATACAGTGAATAACCAGACAACATTAATTTTCTCTTTTTAAATAAACATTTTGAGTTAAATAAAGCAACCCATGGCTTCCCAAGTGGCACACTGATAAAGAATTAATTAGCCTGTCAGTGAAGGAGATGCAGATTCAATCACTAGGTTGGGAGGAATCCCTGGAGATGGAAATAACAACCCTCTCCAGTATTCTTGCCTGGAAAATTCCATGGACAGAGAGGCCTGGCAGGCTATAGCCCTTGGGGTCACAAAGAGTCAGACACAACTGAGCATGCACACACAAATAAAGCCACATTATTCAATTAATTTTTTCCTCCTTCTTTTTTAATGCTTAAATAAGATCTTATCACTGGGCTCTAAAACAAATCAAATAATAAGTAACAAGGGCATGAATGCCTTCCCCCTCAATTTTCCCAGAGATACCAGTTAAATCACAGACTATAGACTAGGTCTGAGGACAGGCTCAGTTTTCATGAATTCCTTTAGAGCTAAGAGGGCTTTTCTCAATCAGATCTGTATCCCTACAGACACAAATACAGCAGTAGAGAAAATGTTGGGAATAAAAGAGACTAAACATCCTAGGTGGTGACCTAGAGGCTTCTGTCTCAAAATAATGTTTCACAGGACAAAATAAATATCCACTAAAGTTTCTCACTTAATACTATATTTCCCACAGCCCCCAAAAATCACTTTATGAAACTCATTCCTATCACGAACAATTAACTCCGGCTTTTTTCATGGAATAACATTTTATTTTAAATACAGCAGTGTGTCCATGTCAACCCAAAACTCCCAATCTATCCCTTCCCCCAACCCTTCCTCCCAGGAACCATAAGTAGGCTCTCTAAGTCTGTGAGACCATGTCTGTTCTGTATATGAGTTCATTTGTATCTATTTTTTAAGGATTCTGAATATAAGTAGTATCACATGATATTTGCCTTTCTCTGACTTATTTCACTCAGTATGATAATCTCCAGGTCCATCCATGTTCCTGAAGATGGAATTTTTGTCATTCTTTTCAATGGCTGAGTAATATTCAATTCTATATCTGTACCACATCTTCTTTATCCACTCATCTGTTGATGGATACTTAGGTTGCTTCCACATCTTGGCTCTTGTAAACAGAGCTGCAATGAATGCTTTTGCTTATACATAAAATGTATTTTATCTCTTATCAGGTAGTTCAGTTCAGTTCAGTCACTCAGTCCTGTCTGACTCTTTGTGACCCATGAATTGCAGCACGCCANATCTGTTGATGGATACTTAGGTTGCTTCCACATCTTGGCTCTTGTAAACAGAGCTGCAATGAATGCTTTTGCTTATACATAAAATGTATTTTATCTCTTATCAGGTAGTTCAGTTCAGTTCAGTCACTCAGTCCTGTCTGACTCTTTGTGACCCATGAATTGCAGCACGCCAGGCTCCCCGTCCATCACCAACTCCTGGAGTTCACTCAGACTCATGTCCATCGAGTCGGTGATACCATCCAGCCATCTCATCCTCTGTCGTCCCCTTCTCCTCCTGCCCCTAATCCCTCCCAGTATCAGGGTCTTTTCCAATGAATCAGCTCTTCACATGAGTTGGCCAGAGTATTGGAGTTTCAGCTTCAGCATCAGTCCTTCCAATGAACTGATCTCCTTTAGGATGGACTGGTTATCAGGTAGAAGTGAAGTGAAGTAGTTCAGTCGTGTCTGACTCTTTGCAACCCCGTTGACTGTAGCCTACCAGGCTCCTTCCTCCATGGGATTCTCCAGGAAAGAATACTGGAGTGGGTTTCCATCTCCTTCTCCAGGGGATCTTCCCAACCCATGGATTGAACCCTGGTCTCCCACATTGCAGGTAGACACTTTAACCTCTGAGCTACCGATGATGCAAATGTTTTATGAGAGTGATCAGCATTACTCACCCAGAAATTTTATGTTCATGTTATGTCAACATCATTTTCAACACTATATTAAAATCTTCATGACAATCAATTAATTTTATGTTGGTAATACCACAATGAGTTTATCCAGAAACTTTTCATCGATATTTGTCAGTCAGGGAAAACATTTCAGTGACAGAAGGATATTACTTGTATTTTATAAAATGTGCTATAAGATCCAAAAAGTAGTCGCTTAGGCTTCCTCCAAGACAGTTGTTATTTGGTCAGTAAGACGTGTCCAGCTTTTTTGCAACCTTATGAACTGTAGCCTGCCAGGATCCTCTGTCCATGGGATTTCCCAGGCAAAGATGCTGGAGTGGATGCCACTTCTTTCTCCAGAGTATCTTCCCAAACCAGGGATCAAACCCACATTTCCTGCATTGGCAGCTGGATTCTTTACCACTGAGCCAACTCTATAAATTCCATGAAAAACTGCAACCAACATTTACTGAGTTGTTCCTATATAGTGCCAATGAAATACAGACTTTTTATATACTACCTCATTGAATCCACACAACAATTCATAGAATCGAGTGCTATATTATTCTCATTCTACAGATGAAAAGCCTTAGAAAGACCTATATTTAAGCCAAAACAAGATGACTCCAGTTATGTGTATTTAACTTCATATTTAAAAAGATTTTTTTTCAGTCTAAAAAACAAATTTTTTAAAGCAACATTTCAAAGATCTTGGCTGTACGGGGCTCAAGCCACCTGCATTGCAGTGCTTCTTGGCTGCCTAATACATAATGAAGTATTATAAAATTTATTTTTTGTTTTCCTGGCTCTTTTTCAGGGAGATGAAGGATGCATAACCTTAGCTGTGTAGATCAAGAATATATGCTTGTTGGAGATTCCACCCATCTGACCAGCAAGAAAAGATACTTTGCATGTACTCATTTCCTCTCTAGGTATAACATCAATTTAAATTTTTCCTTTAAACCCCAGTGACATGGTCCATCTGTTTTAACTAGTTATTCTCCTGATTCATGGCAACTACAGGTTGGACATAAGGAAATCTACTTGCTGGGGAAGAATCAAACAATATTGTATTAATTAAAATTGCATCATGGTTCTAAATACCCAGGGACTGAGGTGATGAGTGTATAAGGGAAATAAATGAATAATAACTTTTTGAGGTTATTAAATGTAAAATGTTTGAAGAAATAAACTGAATGAAATCAAACTGTGTCCAAAGATTACCTGAAGCAAAACATACACTGAAAATATTAACCTTATTCATAATCTAAATAAAACTCCATTTTGAATGGCTTTCCATTTTTATGAATTTATTACAACAGAAGGTAACCACATGAAAGTCATCCCTAATGAATGGGTTAGGGTTAGGTATCCATAAGGGGTCCTGAAACCAATCCCCTCAAGATATTAATGAGTATGAGTGCATAGTTAATTATTTATTAAATAGAGTTGGTTAGTTCATTTTCTTGGGGAATTGCTGCCAGTTCATCAGAGCTTCATCTCTGAAGCTCCAACAATATCAAGAGAGAAGGAAAAGACAAGAATATTAATCTTCTAGAGTATTTCCTCTGCATTTCTAAATTGTTTTTTTTTTTCATACTATTTAACAAAAAGGAAATTGCAAGTAGTTTCTATATCTGTCTGCCATTGTCCATTTATTGATGTAGGATGGGAAGCTATTACAGTGTTTTCTAGGCTCCCTTTTATTTTTACTTCAAGCTTTTTCTCAAGTTAATAGACTTATGTGATTTGATTGGGCTTCCCAGGTGGCTAGGTGGTAAAGAATCTACCTGCCAATTCAGGTAGGGTATGAGGGTTCGATCCTTGCATCAGGAAGATCCCCTGGAGAAGGAAATGGCAACCCCCTCCAATATTCTTGTCTGGAAAAATCTATGGACAGAGGAGTCTGAAGGCTACAGTCCAAGGGGTGGCAAAGAGTCGGACAGGGCTGAGCACACACGCACGCGCACACACACACACACACACACACACACACACACACAAGGAAAGAAAAGAAGGAAGGTCAGAAAGAAATGAACAGTCTAAGGGCACACACAGATGTCAGTCCTGTAATTTTCAGGGCAAGTGGGCAGCAATTCAGCCCAGTCTTCAATATATTATTAGCTTCGTTTAATGTAGCAGAGAAACAGTACAATTTTATGTGGGTGCCATAACATGAAAAATGTAAGAAACAATACTGCAAGAACTTGTAAGGTTTGCTAGGTATATAAATGCCACAAATTTAATCATGTTGTGAGTCTCCCTAAACTTTCCTCAGAAACTCATTCTTAAAATACTGATTCCCTGTTATAACTAAATTATATGTGCATCCTCTTTTTCAGCCACAATGTAACTAAATTCTTATAGAAGTGTGTCACTCGTCCTGTTTTTACATCAGTTAAAAAAAAAAAAACACATTACGAAACATTTCGGAAATACAGTATTTTAGTTGGTTAATGTCAATCATTTTAAAGTAATTTTCCACATTAGAATTAAAAAAGCCTTTCTCTTGGTTAAGAGACCTTTCTTAAACAGTATATACTGATCCTGGAATGGAAGGTGGGGAGTCAGATTCAGCTTCCTTTGCGTAACATTATATGGTCACCTGACACTTTTAACTAATAAAAGAATTTATAATACAAAAAAAGGCAGAACCATTGATTTTCATGTAAAGACAAAAAAGACATTGCAGTTTTTACTACTCATTGTTAATAGATATTTTTTCTCTTAAGAAAAAATTCAATAGAGTTTTGTTTAAGAGAACATTTGTACATATCCAAGAATGATCAACCATCAGTTAACTTTTAAAATTCATGCTCCAAGCCAAGTGACCACTAAAGGATTTCATGTTTGTTTACTTGCTTTTATTGAATATAACCAGGCCACAGGTTCACAAACAATGCCTTCTGAATGAAAAATGGGAAACCAGAGGAATTTCTTTTCATTCAAAATTCATAAATTAGTCCAGATATATCTGGAAAATTGTAAATACACAAAATGCATGTGACTGATAACAGACACTGGCTTATGTATGTTAGATTTGACGGTTTTGCCATCCAGATGACTACAATAAACTCTTTTTTACTCTGTCATTTTTTATCTCATCTATTTGGTACTAAGACTGTCCCCCTAAAACCTCTCAGCCTTAAGCCTAAAGTTTGATTCTCAAATTTAGACATAAGCTAGTATAAGCCCAGCTCAAATACATCACAAATAATAGAACAACATTTCATTGGGTTTCCTTTGATGTTGCATTGCACTGTTCATGTCTTCTGGCAACGTGGCTGAGGGCTATTGATACAAGGTATCCAGTCAAAGACATGTGTTTACAATTATAGCCTTCAAAATAAAGAGAGGATACATAACCATATCCCTTGAGGTATGGAAATTGCCCCATTAAAGGAGCATGGCCATAAGCCAGTGGTTTGTACTGGTATACCTAATAAGCAGTGTATTTCCATCTCCAAATGTGCATTTTTTTTTAATAATAACATAACGCTATTTTAGATGAACAGAAAAATTAGGCATACCTAGAAAAATCACATAACTAAAGACTTGAGAAGAGTAAATTGATAGAACATAATAGTGTTTGGCACAAGGAAAGGCATGTGTAGATGAGGGCATGCTGGGAAAAGGTGCTTACATATAACACAAGCAAAATTACACCCTGCCGTATAGAAAAGAGCACACAAAACAGGATTTGGGAGATGAGGTCTCTCCATTACACTTTGAATTGTTACCAAATAGCAGCTTCAGAATCAATAAGCAAACTCCTCCAATGACCTGGATAATAGGCAATTTCCAAGTTTCAAGGGCAGAGTGGTAGTGAAAATTCTATGATGTCAAGGCCAGTGATAGAAGGGTGGACTCCACATTAGATTCTGAGCTAATAAAATTTGGAAGAAACTTAAAGGCTGCCACATGTCCTGGCTCTTGCTCAAATTCTCTTGCCTGCGCTGAATTAGGAGGGAGGAAAGTAAAAACTGCTCCTCGAAGGGGTCACCAGCTCAATACCTGATCTATGAGTGCCAATATTGGTACCCATTGGAGCATCTTTTCTGTTAATACTTGTGAAGAAGCAAGAACAATGTAAAAGTAACTACAAGAGCGGCAGACAAACAAGAAACTCTGGTAAGTCACTTTAGAGACACTGAAACCTGAGTGAAGCTGATATTTGCCATATGTTATTCATTATACAGAAAAAGAATGAGAAAGTGGTATGAGGAGTAACCGTACAGTCCAGCAAGAAAAGGGGAAGAAATAACAGGCAGTGTCGTGGAACTGGTTACGTTATAGTGAAAGCTGCCCATTATAACTCAGTGCATGTTTATAACTAATCAAGATGTTGCCTAAAAAACCCACCCAAATATATTTTCCTTAAATTTTCAGGTAAAATCATTACTTTTAATTCTTATCAGTGTAAAATAGACTCATATGAACCAAAATAAGAGCCCCACAGGCCTTCCATGGTAAGTGCTAATAAATTTCTTCTCATTATCTTTATTAATCTATCTAGCTCTAAAAGTTGCTTTGGTATGGAACTGGCACTTAACTTCATGTTTAGTCAAGGATGCAGGAGCTCTGAAAAAGACTAAAAAAGATTAGTAAATTTTTGAAAAGCAAAACAGAAAGTAAATATAACTTCCAGTCAGTTCGTAAATTACTACAAAATGTTAAGATTCAGAAGTTTGATACAATAATATTTCAAAGAGAAATGTGTATCTTCATAGAGCATGCACAAGAATTTAAAAAAAGAGAAAGAAAAGATGGTCTGTTTATGCTTTTTCAAAAGGACTTTGAGACTTCCAAAAAGTATAGGTAATGGCAATACATTCAGAGGCACTTAACCTTGGCCGTAAGGAAAACTCCCTTACCTTAAGATTTGTGAAGCACTGGGATGTGTTGCCAGGAAGAGCTGTGGAATCCCCAGTGATATAAAACTTTACCAACAGAGTATAACCCATGAGTCCAGGGTCATTGAAATAGCAACACACCCTGGGCCAAAAATAAAACACCAGGTAAAAAAATCACTTCAAGCTCTGGCCTTCCACAAGTCTAAAGTGATAAAGCACAATTTGCAATCATAGTTGTTTTACGTCTCTAATTCCTTCAAAGGTTAAAGAATCATGGAATTATAGCATCTTAAACCTGAATCTTCAAAAACCTTCTAGTCTCCCACACTGTATAGATATACAATGTTACATTAAGCAAAACACATATCTGAAATAATAAAAAGTTGTGAGCACAGAAATCTAAATTTACCCCAAATCCCACCTTCTTTGTTAAATTGGCAGGCAGATCTTAAGGCACCTCACATTTAAATTTAGCTTGATTCTGTCCCCGTAATTTTGAGATTCAATGTGTTCAGTTATCACTGCTGCACACAACAGGGGCATAGCATCACAAAGTCATATTCTTCAACTGAATGACTTGGCTGAAGGGCTTACTAATAGAACTCAGTTGCTCCCTGCTAAAACAAAAATGCAGTAGATTTTTTCCTCCTGACAGCTGGGCCCTCTCAGTCACCAAAATTGTGACCATATCTTTGCAGGAAATGTTCCCTTGGTATCTCTAATTTGCTTGTAAAGATCTCTAGTTTTTTCTATTCTATTGTTTACCTCTATTTCTATGCATTGTTCAATTAAGAAGGCTTTCTTATCTCTCCTTGCTATTCTCTGAAACTGTACTCAGCTGGGAATATTTCCCCCTTTCTCCTTTGCCTTTTGCTTCTCTTTTCTGTTATTTGTAAGGCCTCCTCAGACAACTACTTTGCCTTCTTGCATTTCTTTTTCTTGAGGATGGTTCTAGTCACCACCTCCTGAACAATGGTCTGAACTTCTGCCCATACATCTTTCAACACTCTTGTCAACCAGATCTGGTCCTTTGAATCTATTCAATGCCTCCACTGTATAATCATAAGGGATATGGTTCACTTTGTACCTGAATGGCCTAGTGGTTTTCCCTACTTTCTTCAATTTGAGCCTCCAGTTTGCAATAGGAAGTTCATGATCTTAGCCACAGTCAGCTCCAGGTCTTGTTTTTCCTGACTGTATAGGGTTTCTGCATCTTTGACTGCAAAGAATATAATCAATCTGATTTTGGTATTGACCATCTGGTGAAGTCCATGTATAGGGTCATCTCTTGAGTTTCTGGAAGGTAATGGGAAGGTGAATTTAATTTAGATGACCTTTTCCACTTTGGCTGAGCCTCTTCATTCATTCTGGAGCTATTCTTCCACTCTTCGCCAGTAGCCTACTTGACATCTACTGACCAAGGGGGCCCATCTTTCAGTGTCCTATCATTTTTCCTTTTCATACTGTTCATGGGGTTCTCAAGGCAAGAATACTGAAGGGGTTTGCTATTCCCTTTCTAGTGAACCAAATTTTGTCAGACCCTGACTAGCAAGGACATGCCCTTCAGCTGTTCCACATAGCTAGATGACATGCCCAGCATCCTGGTTGTCCCACTGCTAGTCCCCCTTGAGTGTGTAAAGCTTCACTGGTCATGGGATGTTGTTCAACATGTCACCCAGAGGCCAAGGCAAAGGCTCCGCTGGAGTCACCAGGAAGGGGGTACAGGGGAGGCTGGAGCCAACGTTGAAGGATGCCCAGAAGCAGAGGGCTCTCCGGCCTCACTGCTGCCACTGCCTTCCAAGGGGCTGATCTGCCTCCCATGTGGTCTGCCAGCCAAGCTCTGGCCCCAGGCTTTCTTCTCCTCAGGCTTCTCAGCATTCTTGTCCATGCCCAGCAACCCCCACCACCCTGATGGGGGTGCACACTTCTCAATTTCCTGCCATATTGATGCCTCCATCTCCATGGTGATCTCTGCAAAGCAGCTTCCTGTGCCTGTGCTACCTCTTCGGGCCACCACTGCCATTTGGGAACATTTCATGCAAAGATGGGTGCAATAATGGACAGAAATGGCAAGGACCTAACAGAAGTAGAAGAGATTAAGAAGAGGTAGCAGGAACACACAGAAAAACTGTATGAAAAAAGTCTTAGTGACTTGGATAATTATGATGTTGTGGTCACTCACCTAGAGCCAGATATCCTGGAATGTGAAGGCACATGGGCCTTAGGAAGCATTACTATGAACAAAGCTAGTGAAGGTGATGAAATTCTAGCTGAGCTATTTCAAATTCTAAAAGATGATGCTGTGAAAGTGCTGCACTCAATATGCCAGCAAACTTGGAAAACTCAGCAGTGGCCCCAAGACTGGAAGATGTCAGTTTTCAATACAATCCCAAAGAAAGGAAATGCCAAAGAATGTTCAAATTACAGTGTAACTGTACTTATTTCACATGCTAGCAATATTATGCTCAAAATCCTTCAAGCTAAGCTTCAGTAGTACATGAATCAAGAACTTACAGATGTAGAAGCTGGATTTAGAAAAGTCAGGGGAATCATAGATCAAATTGCCAACATCCACTGGATCATAGAAATAAAAAGAGAATAAAACAAACACATGTATTTCTGCTTCATTGACTATGCTAAACCTTTTGACTGTGGGGATCACAACAAACTACAGAAAATTCTTAAAGAGATGGGAATACAAGATCACCTTGCATGCCTCCTGAGAAACCTGTATGTGGGACAAGAAACAACAGTTAGAATCAGACATGGAAGAACAGACTACTTCCAAACTGGGAAAGGAGTACTTCAAGGCTGTATATTGTCACCCTGGTATTTAACTTATATACAAAGTGCATCATGCAAAATGCTGGGTTGGAAGAATCACAAGTCAGAATCAAGATTGCTGGGAGAAAAATCAACAACATCCTATATGCAGATGATACCACTTTAATGGGTGGTAAAAAGCAAAGAGGAACTTAAAGATCCTCTTGATGAGGGTGAAAGAGGAGAGTGAAAAGGCTGGCTTCAAACTGAACATTTAAAAAAACTAAGGTCATGGCATCTGACTCCATCACTTTATGGCAAACAGAAGGGGAAAAAGTGGAAACAGTGACATTTCATTTTAGGGGGCTCCTAAATCACTGTGGACAGTAACTGCAATAATGAAATTAAAAGCTGCTGGTCCGTGGAAGAAAACCTATGACAAAGCTAGACAGCATATTAAAAAACAGAGAAATTACTTTTCAACAAAAGTATGTACAGTCAAAGCTATGATTTTGCCAGGAGTCATGTATGGATGTAAGATTTGGACCATAAGGATGGCTGAGCAATGAAGAATTGATGCTTTCGATTTGTGGTGTTGGAGAAGACTTTAGAGTCCCTGGGACAACAAGAAGATCAAATCAGTCAATCCTAAAGTAAATCAACCCCGAATATTAATTGGAAGGACTGATGCTGTAGCTGAAGCATCAATACTTTGGTCATGTGATGCAAAGAGCTGACTCATTGGAAAAGACCCTGATGCTGGGAAAGACTGAGGGCAAAAGGAGAAGTGGGTGACAGAGGATGAGACAGATGGATGGCAACACTGATTCAATGGACATGCATTTGAGCAAACTCAGGGAGATACTCAAGGACAGAGAAGCCTGGCCTGCTGCAGTTCAGAGGGTCACAAAGAGTCGGACACGATTCAGCGACTGAACAACAGGTAACAAAAGTAGATTTGAAATCATTTTCATTTATGGTAATCACCCCAAAATCCTCAATGTAGCTGCCCTAAAAAAATAAGAAAAAATTAAGAAAAAAAAGTTTTGTTAGTATATAATTTTTAAAAATTATTCTAATTGTTCAAAACTGAATAAAGCAGTGTTTTATTTTTATTCAATCATGAAAATAGGTGTTTCTACTGGAAAATAAGGTCTTGATTAGTATCTATCTCACCAGTAATTTGGAAGGTAGTAGGTGATTCAGAACGACCAACCGAGATAATAAACAGAGGATCTAAGTTGCCTTTCTTGCAATCAGTGTAAGTTTTACAAATCTGAGAAAAACAACATGATCCAGTAGTTATGGCCCTGAGAGGACTTGGACACATTCTAAAGGCATAAAAAGGAAAGAATCCTCCTGATACCGGTCAACGTGAATCGACTTTTCTTATACTCACAAGCCCTCAACAGTAGGAGAGGGATTCTCAAGCATGGGCAGAGATGAAATGAGATAGTTAAGGTCCTGGTTCACAAAGAATTGGCCCCAAGTCTCCTGGGACAGCATCAAGACTATCCACATGTTCATCTCTATTTAGTCAAAGTTCTGGAAATTATGATCCTAATCTATCTCCTTAAAGGAAAGTAAGAGTTAATTAAAGAAAAATATAATATGTGGGGCATTGTATTAAGGGGTATCATAGTGCCTTTTATGATATGTTACATTTCTATTATGTTAAGGACTATCCCAAGATTTATTCAAAATTTTGGCCCTCAGTATTTGGTAGGTTCTCAGGATTTCAGTTCATGGTGGGAAATGAAACAGAAAAAAAGATGAGGATGGAATACCACATCAGTGGGTAGGAACAGAGCTTCTTTATGGTCATTTTTTTATCAGTCAAGTTTTAGAAAAATATTAGGAACATTAGGAAATTTACAAATTTTAGGTAAACTTTGGAAAATGAGGTTCCAAAACAGAAAAAATTAGGGGAATATGGAGAAGACATTAATAAGTGATTACACCACAATAAGATAAAACAGAGAGATACCCACCTCCACCAAGCCACACACATGCACATTCCTACTAATGTTAGTTAGCATGGAGCCATTACAATACTGCACTGAAAAATGCCTTAGCAGGTAAGTTCTTAGGCAAAGATCATTTCCTTTTCATTTCAAGATATCTAGAGTCCACATTAGAGTTTAGCACTGTGATTGACAAGTGAGTAGCTGCTCAACAATGTTTGTTAAACAGAACAAATTTCCATATCTTTCCATCGAGCCAGAAGATAATGAGTTTAAGACAAGAAACAGCAGCAGTGAACATCATGGTTGAATGAGATGAGTAAAAGTACATCATCAAAAACATGTTTAATATATATCTTCTAAGCAGAGTTAATGGCAAAATTTTAGAAGAAATTCTATTGTTCTTGGATTTCCAGTTAAGTATCTAGAGTTTGCTGTGTCACAGAGGCATAAATCAGTAAGAGAAGTGTTAACTAGAAATTTAGTCAGCTGCATTCAGCTACCTGTGCTGTCTTTATTTTTCACTGGAAAATAGTGCTTGGCCCACGGCAAAATGGGAACTGGCCTAACCAGACTTTACAGAAATAACTAAATATTGAATCAGAAAACCTATACTGATTTACCACTACAAACAGTTTTCCTGCATGTCCTTAACATAACTTGACACTTATTCTTTACCATGTGTTATTCTGAGCATTTTACCATATTAATATATGTAATCCTCATAACAAATGAGAAAACAGAGGAACAGAGAAATACATAGTTTTCTGCAAAGTTATATCATTAGTAAGGGCCAGTTCTGGAACTTCAGCTAAGACATATTGGCTCTAGAACCAATATCTTAATAATTACATTATATAATAATTGAAATAATTACATTATACATGTATGTCACTTAATTCTGGCTGTTAAGTCAGCTAGTTCAAAGTTCAAATTTCTCTTCAAGGTGGTTGTTTTCCAGTTGCTAAGTCATGTATGACTCTTTGCAATCCCACAAGCTGTAGCACACCAGGCTTCCCTGTCCTTCACTGTCTCCCAGAGTTTGCTCAAACTCATGTCCATTGAATCAGTGATGTCATCCAACCATCTCGTACACTGTTGCTCCCTTCTTCTCCAAAAAGGATATTTTCCAATGAGTCAGCTCTTCACATCAGATGGCCAAAGTATTGGAGCATCAGCTTCAGCATCAGCCTTTCCAACGAATATTCAGTGTTCATTTCCTTTAGGATTGACTGATTTGATCTCCACGCTCTCCAAGGAACTTTCAAGAATCTTCTCCAGCACTAATATTTGAAAGAATCAATTCTTTTTTTCTTAATTTATTTTTTAATTGAAGGATAA
The DNA here is from genome assembly GCA_006410615.1 of Neotragus moschatus. Taxonomy (NCBI): domain Eukaryota; kingdom Metazoa; phylum Chordata; class Mammalia; order Artiodactyla; family Bovidae; genus Neotragus; species Neotragus moschatus. The sequence goes on from SJYA01002408.1 coordinate 522,212, forward strand.
TTGCTTTACAGACTTTTGTTGTTTTCTGTCAAACCTCAACATGAATCAGCCACAGATATACATATATCCCCTCCCTTTTGAACCTCTTTTCCATCTCCCTCCCATCCCACTCCTCTAGGTTAATACAGAACCCCTCTTTGAGTTTCAAGAGCCATACAGCAAATTCCCATTGGCTATCTATTTTACATATGGTAATATAGGTTTCCATGTTACACTTTCCATACATCTCACCCTCTCCTCCCTTCTCCCCATGTCCATTAAGTCTATTTTCTGTTTCTCCAATGTTGCCTGTAAATAAATTCTTCAGTACCATTTTTCTAGATTTTGTATATATGCATTAGAATATGATATTTATCTTTCTCTTTCTTACTTCACTCTGTATATGTTCTAGGTTCATCCACTTCATTAGAACTGACTCAAATGCATTCCTTTTATGGCTGAGTAATATTCCATTGTGTATATGTACCACAACTTTTTATCCATTCATCTGTTGATGGACTTCTAGGTTGCTTCCATGTTCTAGCTATTGTAAATAGTACTGCAATGAACAATGGGATCAGTTCAGTTCAGTCGCTCAGTCGTGTACATGTGTATCTTTCAATTTTGGTTTCCTCAGGGTATATGCCCAAAGTGGGATTGCTGGGTCATGTGGTGGTTTTACTCCTAGTTTTTGAAGGAATCTCCATACTGTCTTCCATAGTGGCTGTATCACTTTACACTCCTACCAAGAGTGCAAGAGTGTTACCTTTGCTCCACACATTCTCCAGAAATTATTGTTTGTAGACTTTTTGATAATGGCCATTCTGACCAGTGTAAGGTGATATGTCATTGTAGTTTTGATTTGCATTTCTCTAACAATGAGTGATGTTGAACATCTTTTCATGTGTTTGTTAGCCATCTGTATGTCTTCTTTGGAGAAATGTCTATGTAGGCTTTTTCCCACTTTTGAATTGGGTTATTTGTTTTTCTGGTATGGAGTTGTATAAGCTGCTTGTATATTTTGAAAATTAATCCTTTATCAGTTGTTTTATTTGCTATTATTTTCTCACATTCTGAAGGCTGTCTTTTCACCTTGATTATAGCTTCCTTTGCTATGTAAAAGCTTTTAAGCTTAATCAGGTCCCACCTGTTTATTTTTGTTTTTATTTCTGTTACTCTAGGAGGTGGGTCATAGAGGATCTTGCTTTATGTCATTGAGTGTTCTGCCTATGTTTCCCTCTAAGAATTTTATAGTTTCTGGTTTACATTTATGTCTTTAATCCATTTGGAGTTTATCTTTGTGTATAGTGTTAAGAAGTGTTCATTCTTTCACATGTAGCTGTCCAGTTTCCCCAGCACCATTTATTGAAGATAATTTGATAGGAATCTCATTGAATCTGTAGATTGTGTTTGGTAGTATAGTCATTTTCACAATATTGATTCTTCATACCCAGGAACATGGAATATCTATTTATGTCATCTTTGATTTCTTTCATTAGTGTCTTATAATTTTCTGTGTACAGTTCTTTTGTCTCCTTAGGTAAGTTTATTCCTAGATATTTAATTATTTTTGTTGCAATGGTGAATGTGATTGATTCTTTAATTTCTCTTTCTGATTTTTCATTGTTAGTATATAGAAATGCAAGTGATTTCTGTGTATTGATTTTGTATCCTGCAACTTTGCTAAATTCACTGACTAGCTCTAGTAATTTTCTGATACTATCTTTAGGGTTTTCTATGTACAGTATCATGTCATCTGCAAACAGTGAGAGCTTTACTTCTTCTTTTCTGACCTGGATTCCTTTTATTTATTTATTTATTTATTCTTCTCTAACTGCTGTGGCTAGGACTTCCAGAACTATGTTGAACAACAGTGGTGAAAGTGGACACCATTGTCTTGTTCAGAAAACATCACTTCTTTGACACTCAGCCTTCTTTATGGTCCAACTCTCACATCAGTACATGACTAGTGAAAAAACTATAGCTTTGACTGTACAGACCTTTGTTGGCAAAGTAATGTCTCCCCTTTTCAATACACTGTCTAGGTTTGTCATAGCTTTTCTTCTAAGGAGCAAGTACATTTTAATTTCATAGCTGCAGTCACCATTCACAGTGATTTTACAGCCCAAGAAAAGAAAATCTGTCACTGTTTTCACTTTCTCCCTTTCTATTTTCCATGAAGTGTTGGGACTAGATGCCAATGTTGAGTTTTAAGACAGACTATTCACTCTCTTCTTTCACCCATATCTAATTAGATATCATTAGACACATTAATTGGAGAAGGCAATGGCACCCCACTCCAGTACTCTTGCCTGGAAAATTAGTCCATGGGGTTGCTAAAAGTTGGACACGACTGAGCAACTTCACTTTAACTTTTCACTTTCATGCATTGGAGAAGGAAATGGCAACCCACCCCAAGTGTTCTTGCCTTGAGAGTCCCAGGGACAGGGGAGCCTGGTGGGCTGCCATCTATGGGGTCACGGAATCGGACATGACTGAAGTGACTTAGCGGCAGCAGCAGCATACACATTACTGGTATCTAATGATGATATCATTAGAGTGGTATCATCTGCAAATCTGAGGTTTCTGATATTTCTCCCACCCAGCAATACTGATTCCCACATGTGATTCATCCAGCCCAGCATTTAACATGATGTACTCTGTGTATAAGTTAAATAAACAGGGTAACAATATACAGCTTTGACACACCCCTTTCCCAATGCTTGGGACTGATGCATGATCCAGGGAGATGGTGTGGGGTGGGAGGGGGGAGGGGGGTCGGGACTGGGAGCTCATATACACTTGTAGCTGATTCATGTCAATGTATGGCAAAACGAATACAGTATTGTAAAGCAAAACAAACTAAAAAAAAAAGAAAGAAAGAAAGAAACAAGTGGACCTGTTATTCCAAGTCCAGTTCTGTTGCTTCTTGACCTGCATACAGCTTTCTTAGGAGACAGGTAAGGTAGTCTGGTATTCCCATCTCTTTAAGAAATTTCTAGTTTGTTTGATCGATACAGTCAAAGGCTTTAGCATAGTCAATGAAGCACAAGTAGATGGATTTTTTGGAACTCCCTTGCTTTGTGGATTCTCTCCACTCCTCCTCTTTACTGGGATGGTATCCGGGTAAAAAGAGAACATTACACAGCATCTTGGAAATAAAGAAATGTATTCTCATTTTCTAGATCTACGTTGGCCTCAACTATGCAGCCTCATCCTGATAGTCTTTGGGAATTGTCTCTCTGTTCCCTCCAGAAACTACAAGATTACCCATTTTCTTAGGATGAGTGCTGCTGCTACTAAGTCACTTCAGTAGTGTCCGACTCTGTGCGACCCCATAGACGGCAGCCCACCAGGCTCCCCCGTCCCGGGGATTCTCCAGGCAAGAACACTGGAGTGGGTTGCCATTTCCTTCTCCAATGCATGAAAGTGAAAAGTGAAAGTGAAGTTGCTCAGTCGTGTCCGACCCTCAGCGACCCCATGGACTGCAGCCTTCCAGGCTCCTCCGTCTATGGGATTTTCCAGGCAGGAGTACTGGAGTGGGGTGCCATTAGCACCCGATAATGCTGTAGTCTTTGCCATGGCCTCTAACTGATGTGTACCACCATAGATGCCCTTCAGACTTGATGCCAGGATTTTTTTAGTCCATCAGAATTCTTCCTTCTTTGACTTCCACTACAGCATGTGTGAGCCCCTGGATCTATTTGCCATTTTAGGCCATGCTTTTGCTTGGGGTTCTGGTAGGCTCATTAGAACTCCCAAAGAGTGTGCTGTCCAGCCCTCACTAGACTCCTCTTGTTTCAGCACTTTCTTCCGCCAGGGCAAAGTCCACTATTGTCAGTGTCACTATGCACCTTAGAGAAAACAGGGCCAACCCAGACCCCCATCCTGCCTCTGACCAGGGAAGGGGTACCCCCTTACAGCAAATGTGCCCCTGCTCACATCTGGAAAGACTCAAACTATTTCCATTATAGAGGCTGCAATTGCTAGTGGGAGCAAAACCAGCTCAGTAGTGGGGCAGCATGTCTCAGCCTAGATCCAGCCTCTAACCGAGCATCCACACCAAAGGAAAAAGTGAAACTAGCACAAAACATAGTCCTAAGCACTCAAATGTGATATGGATGTTAAAATCACAACTAGGAGAAACAAAATTCCATCAGGGCTCCTCTTCCATCTCTTTAGCCCTCACTCTTCCCCTAGGAAAGCCACACTGACCATTTTGCATAGCACAAAACCACGGCTCCCACCTGTTGCTACTGTGTTTAGTTGCTTAGTCATGTCCAACTCTTTTGTGACCCCATGGACTATAGCCCACCAGACTCCTCTGTGCATAGGACTTCCAAGGAAAAAATACTGAAGTGGGTTGCCATTTCCTTTTCCAATGGCTCCCACGTAGTTTGACACTGATATCTCCAACTCCAGCTCTATCTTCCCCTTGCCAGCACACCCAAGGTTAAGACACAGCCAATTCTTGCTTCAAATCCAGCTCTCTTGACAAAGCCAACAGGCATGTGCAGACTGCACAAGGATACGTCCACAAAGAAATACACCTTCAAGACCAGGATAGGTAACTACCTGAGAAAGTTAAACATAATGATAAGAGAAAGAATATATTTAAAACAATAGAACAAGAAAAAAAAAAAATCACTAAGAAAAAACCCTAACAAAACAGAGACAAATAATTTACCTGATAAATAATTCAAATCAACAGTAATAAGAAAGTTAAATAAACATGGGAAAAGAAATGATGAAAAAAATTGAGAATATTAATAAACTAGAAAATACTAAAAAGAACCAGTTTTAGAGCCAAAAAATACAATAAGTAAAATGAAAAATATACTAGAAGGAATTAAAAACAAATTAGGTAATACAGAAGAATGCATAAGTAATCTAAAAAGGAAAATATAAAAAAATCACCCACTCATAATGGCAAAAGGAAAACAAATAAAAATAAAGATAGTGTAAGGGATCTCTGAGACAACATCAAGCATACTAAAATTTAAGAGAGACACCCAAAGGTAGAAAATGTATATGATGAAATTATGGATAGAAACTTATGTTGGAAATTATGTTTGAACTTAAATGACTATCAGGTTAAAACAAGTATACACAGATATAGGTCAACACATATGAACTTCATGATAATCACAAATCAAGAAGTTACAATAGGTACACAAAAGAAGAAAAGACACAAAAGGAAGAACAGAAGAATGGAGAAAAACTATAAAAACTACCAGAAAATAAGTCATAAAATGGCAATAAGCAAATATCTATCAATAATCATTTTAAATGAGTTAATGAATGAAAAGAAGGCTGATGTAGCAAAACTCATATGACTAAAGCGTATTTTAAAATAAAATCTATAACAGAAGATAAAGAAGGATAATATATATATATATCAATAAAGGTATCCATATAAGTAAAGGAAATACCATTTGTAAACATATGTGTACCTAATATAAGAACAGCTAAATACATAAAGCAAATACTAACAAACATAATGGGGGAAATTGACAGTAACACAAAAATAGGACACTTTAATACCCCACTTATGTCAATGAAAATTATCCAGACAGAAAACCAATAAGGAAACAAGTACTTTATAAGGCATGTTAAATAAAATGGCTTAATAGAAATATATAGCACATTCTATCCAAAAACAGTAGGATATACTGTTTTTAAGTGCACATGGAACATTCTCCAGGACAAATCACATACTAGGCCACAAAACAAGCCTTAACAAATTTAAGAGGTGAGAAATAATATCAAGAATCTTTTCCAGCTATAATGGCATAAAACTAAAAATCAATTATAGGATGAAAAATGGCAAAAATACAAACAAATGGAGACTAAACAAGTTGCTTAAAAATAAATGGGTCAGTGAAGGAATTTAAAAGAAAATTTAAAAATACCTTGAGAAAAATTTTTTACAGAAAAGCTTTCCTAAATCTAAGGGACAAAGAAAAAGCAGCTCCAAGAGGGAAGTTTATTTCAATACAAGCCTTCCTCAGTAAAAAATAAAACTCACAAATAAACAATATACCCTGAAATCTAAAGGAATCACAAATAAAAATTAAAAGAAAAAAGGTGAAAGTAAGCAAAAAGATGAAAAATCCTACAGATCAGAGTGAAAAGGTGAGTGTTAGTTGCTCGGTCTCATGTCTAACTCTTTGTGACCCCATGGACTGCAGTCCACCAGACTCCTCTGTCCATGGAATTGTCCAGGCAAGAATATTGGAGTGGGTAGCCATTCCCTTTCAAATGAATCTCCTAAGAGCTCAAACTCAAGTCTCCTGCATTGCAGGCAGATTCTTTACCATCTGAACCACCAGGGAAGCCCACAGATGAAAGTGAAAATATATAAAGTAAAGACAACTGATCACTTGTGGGGTTTTTTGCCTCTTTTTAATGTATTTCCACAGATCAGAGTGGACATACATTAAAAACAGGCAAGAAAAAAACAAACAATGATTGATGAAACCAAGAGCTGATCTTTTGAAAGGACAAACAAAACTGATAACCCTTTATCCAGGACCAAAAAGAAAGAAAACATAGAGAGGACCCAAATGAACAAAGTAAGTAATCAAAAGAAGAAATTATAGCTGATATCACAAAACTAGAAGCAATAATTAAAGCATACTATGAGCAGGTACATGTCAAAAGATTGAGCAGCACAGAAGAAATGAGTAATTCCCAGAAACATACAATCTTCCAAGACCAAATCAGGAGGAAAAAAAAAAACTTGTTACAAAAAGACTGATTAAAAGTACTGAAATAGAATCAGAAATTTAAAAACTCCCAGTAAAGTTCAAGACCAGATGCCCTCAAAGGAGACTGCACAAAACAAAACAAAAAAATTATAATAAAATAAAATAAAGTCTATCCTTCTCAAGCTATTCCAAAAAAAAAACAAGAGGATGCAATACTTCCAAATTCATTCCACAAAGGCACCATTACACTGATACCAAAACCAGACAAAAAAAAAAAGAAAGAAAAGAAATCACAGACTGATAATTGGTGAATATAGATGTAAAAATTACCAATAAATTTTAGCAAACTGAATTCAATGGCATATGAAAGCCATCACACGGTATGAACAATTGGGATTAGCCCAGGGATAAATGGATGGCTCAATATCTACAAATTAAGGTGATCACCACATTAACAAAATGAAGGATAAAAATCACATAACCACCTCAATAGATGGGAGAAAAAGCATTAAAAAATTCAACATCCCTTTCATGATAAAAACTCAACAAAGTTGGCATACAGGAAACATAGCTCAACATAATAAAGGCTATTTATGACAAACCTACAGCTAATATCATATTCAGCGGTGAAAAGCAGAAAGTTTTTCCTTAAAAATCAGAAACAAAACAAAAATGCCTACTTTCACCATTTCTTTGTAATATAGTGTTGGAAATCCTAGCCACAGCCATTAGACAAGAAAAGAAAATAAAAGAAACCCAACTGGAAGGAAAGAAGTAAAACTGTCACTATTTGCAGATGACATAACAATATATATAGAAAACCCTAGTTCTACACTAAAAACACTATTAGAACTAATAAATGAATTCAATAAAGTTGCAGAATGCAAGATTTATAAACAGATATCTGTTGTATCTCTATCCTATAATAATGAAATATCATAAATGGAAAGCAAAACAATCCCACTTACAAAACAATAAGAAGAAAATGAGAATAAACTGAATGAAGAAGGTGAAACACTTATTCTCTGAATATCATAAGACAATGACCCAGGAAACCAAGAACAAAATAGAATAAATAGAAAGATATCTCATGTTCATAAATAGGAAAAATTAATAGTTTAAAATAACATATTACCCATGGATCTATAGTATCAATATATCTCCTATCAAAACACCTCAGACATTTCTCACAGAACTTGAAGAAATAATCCCAAAATTTCCATGGAACATAAAAGACCCCAAACAGACAAGGAAATCTTCAGAAAAAAAAAAGAACATAGCTGGAGGTATCACACTGCACGGCTTCAGACTATAGTAAAAAGCTAGAGTCATGAAAATAGTATGAGACTACCACAAAAACCATACATAGATCAATAAAATAAAACAGAGAGTCCAAAAATAAACTCATGTACATATATTCAGTTGATTTATGACAAAGGAAGCAAAAATACACCAAAGGGAAAGGACAGCTTCTTCAATGAGTGATGCTGGGAAAACTGGACAGCTACACATAAAAGAGGGCTTCCCAGGTGGCTCAGTGGTAAAGAATTTGCATGCTAATGCACGAGAGTGAGCGATGTGGGTTTGATCCCTGGGTCAGGAATTTCTCCTAGAAGAGGAAATAGCAACCCACTACAGTATTCTTGCCCAGATAAGGCCATGGACAAAGGAATCTAGCAGGCTACAGTCCATGGGGTAGCAAAGAGTTGGATATGACTGAGCAATTGGGCACTCAGACACACACACGTAGAAGAATGAAATTAAAATATTTTCTCATACCATATACAAAAATAAATACAAAATTGATTAAGGATCTAAACATAAGACCAGAAACCATAACACTCCTGGAAGAAAACATAGGCAGTATTCTCTCTTTGACATAGGAAACTTTTTTCAGATCTGTCTCCTCAAGCAAGGGAAGCAAAAGCAAAAGTTTTCAAAAGGGGCCTAATTTAAACTTACAAGCCACTGATAGAGCAAAGGAAACCACTGACAAAATGAAAAGTCCACCTATTGAATCTGAGAAAATACTTTCAAATAATATGACAATTAGGGGCTAATATCCAAAATATGAGATGCTGGGAAAGATTGAAGAGAGAAAGAAAAAAGGGAGTCAGCAGATGAGATGGCCATATGGCACCACCGACGCAATGGACATGAACTTGGGCAAACTTTGGGAGATGGGGAGAGACAGGGAGGCCTGGTGTGCTACAGTCCATGGGTCACAAAGAATCAGATATGACTGGGCAACTGAACAACATCAACAACATCCAAAATATGTAAACAATTCATAAAAATATCAGAAATAAAGTTATCCAATTTTAAAACAGGGAGAAAATCTGAATTGCCATTTTTCCAAAGAAGACATACAGATGGCAGAAAGACTCATGAAAAGATGATCAACACAGCTAATAATCAGATAAATGCAAATCAAAACCACAATGAAATATCACTCCACACCTGTCAGAATGGTTATTATAAAAAAGAAAACCCCCATTTTGTGACGATGTGGATAAAAGGGAATACTGATACACACTGTTGGTGGGAATACAAGTTGGTAGTCACTATGGAAAACAGTAAGAAGGTTCCTTAAAACCTAAAACAAGAAGTTAATAAGATTCACATTTGAGTATGTATCAGAAGAAAATAAAAATACTTATTCAAATATACAGGCTTCTCTGATAGCTCAGTTGGTAAATAATCCACCTGCAATGCAGGAGACCCCAGTTCAATTCCTGGGTTGGGAAAATCCCTTGGAGAAAGGATAGGCTACCCATTCCAGTATTCTTGGGCTTCCCTTGTGGCTCAGCTGGTAAAGAATCTGCCAGCAATGCAGGAGACCTGGGTTCAATCACTGGGTTAGGAAGATCCCCTGGAGAACAGAAAGGCTTCCCACTCCAGTATTCTGGCCTGGAGAATTACATGGACTGTACAGTCCATGGGGTCGCAAAGAGTTAGACACAATGGAGTGACTTCCACTTATTCAAAAATATATGATATATGCACCCTAATGTTTAGAGAAGCATCACGTATAATAGTCAAGATATGGAAGCAAACTAGGTGTTAATCAACAGATAAATGGACAAAGAATAAGTGATATGTGTATACAATGAAATATTACTCAGCCATAAAAAATAATGAAAATTTTCCATTTGCAACAACATGGATGGATCTGAATGGCATGCTTAGTTAAGTAAGTCAGACAAAGAACAATAAATGTTACATGTTTTTATTTACATGTGGAATCTAAAAAATAAAATAAATAAAACAGAAGCAGACTCACAGATACAAAGAACAAACTAGTGATAATCAGTGAGAAGTGGATAGGAGGCAAGATACAGGAAGGGAATTAAAAGACATAAACATTGAAGGCACACAATAGATATCTGTTGAATAAATAGATATGCAAATGAATTGAAGTGCTGTAGTTTTATTGACCTGAGAAAAACTGAAAAGCACATTTAGAGGTTTAATATCATGAACTGTTTTGGACAAAGGGAGTTTGAGATTCCTGTCTTATTCAGGAAAAAGAAATGTGGGTGCTGAATATATGAGTTGTACATAAAACAGACTGCCAGATATATCTCCAGCAAACATGGGTTTATTTGGGACCACAGAAAATTGCAATTTGGGGGTCTACAGCCATGATCCACACAAAGTGTACACAGAGCAAAGGAAAATGGACTTTTATAGAAGAGGAAGCCGGGAGGGCTATAGCAAACAAAGAGCCCATGGCTTTTCATTGGTTGAGTCCCTACCAGGAAAGAAGAGAAATCTTTATTCCTCCTTGTTGGGCCCTGCTTGATAACAGGGTGTGAGATCTCCCCTTCTGGTCTCCTGACTCTATTCAATTATGATTTATGTTTCTTAATTTTTTACATTTCCCACTTTTCACCAAGATCTTTTTATTAAAGCATCACTAATCAATTGCCAGGTTCTCTGGTTTTTCTCCCTCAATGCCAGGAAGAATCTTTGCTGGGTATGCTGTTTCACATTGTAGGGAAAATACACAGGTTGAAAACCTATTGAGTTCACATTTGAGTAACAAGGAAGGGGAAGAGGAAGAACACTCAAGGCACTTTTTATCTGAATGTTGTTGGTCAGTCCCTAGGTCGTGTCCAACTCTTTGAGAACCCATGAGCTACAACACACCAGACTTCTCTGTCCTTCACTATCTCCCAGTGTTTGCTGAAACTCATGTCCATTGAATCAGTGATGCCATCAAGCCATCTCATCCTCTGTCACCCCCTTCTCCTCTTGCCTTCAATCTTTCCCAGCATAAAGGTCTTTTTCAAAGAGCTGGCGCTTTGCATCAGGTGGCCAAAGTATATATAGGAGCTTCAGGTTCAGCAACAATCCTTCCAATGAACATTCAGGTTAATTATTTCCTTTATGATTGACTAAAGTTTGATCTCCTTACAGTCCAAGGGACTCTCGAGTCTTCACCAGCACCACAGTTCAAAAGCATAAGTTCTTCAGCATTCAGCTTTCTTTATGGTCCAATTTTCATATCCATACGTGACTGCTGGAAAAACCATAGCTTTGACTATATGGACCTTTGTCAGCACAGTGATGTCTCTGCTTTTTAATAAGCTGTCTTGGTTTGTCACAGCTTTCCTTCCAAGGAACAGGCATCTTTCATTTCATGGCTGCAGTCACTGTCGGCAGTGACTCAGGAACCCAAGAAAATAAAATCTGCCGTTTCCATTTCTTCCCCATCTATTTGTTATGAAGTGATGGGACTGGATGCCATGATCTTTGTTTTTTGAATATTGAGTTTTAACACACCTTTTTCACTCTCTTCTTTCACCTTCATCAAAAGGCTCTTTGGCTTCTCTTTGCTTTCCCCCATTAGGATGGTATCATCTGCATATCTGAGGTTGTTGATACTTCTCTCAGGAAACTTGATTCCAGCTTGTGAGTCATCCAGTCACCGGCATTTCACATGATGTGCTCTGCATTTAAGTTAAATAAGCAGGCTGACAATATATAGTCTTGATGTACTCTTTTCCCAATTTGGAACCAGTGCTAGAGATCATTTAAATTATATGTCATCATCAACTTCTGGTGGCAAACTTCCAATAGGCCTTGTCCAGATGTCTTGGAAAAGCTATTTTTCAATTTCAGAAAATCTTTACTTTCAGGTCAGCAGATGATATGCAGATCCAGTCAGGATTTGGTGTTTTCTTTATGTGTGTCACAGGAATATGAGTCCATTCCCTAGAGTTTGGCCACACAAGAGTTTGTTAGCATACCTAATAGGGGCCTCTCCAGCAAGGCTGAAGAAAGTTCTTCTAGAGGTGTCTTTTTTAATAGATGAAATATCCGAGTTTCAAGCTGTGATGCTTAAGGTCTTCATCTCCAGTGAATGTACTGTGAAAAGACTGCTCTACCAAAAACATGGTTATTTTTCTAAAACTTTTTATTCTGTTTTGGGGTATAGCCGATTAACAATGTTGTGACAGTTTCAGGTGAACAGCAAAGGGACTCAGCCATACATATACAAAAACATGGTTATTTTTAAAACAAGAAATTAGGCCCTTCCAATATTGGAGTATCTATCCTAATATCAGTTGTCAGTCAAAGGATATGGAAGCCAATTGCATTGGGTATCCTATGACTATCTCAAAAGGAAAGAGTTTATGACTTCTAAAAGGGGTAGATCTGAGATTCAGAAGAACAAACAGCAGTTCTTTTGGTCAAGGTATTTTCAAATTTTTCCAAATGAGTCATAATTAAGTGATTATTATATTAGACTGAACCAGAGAACTAAGGGTGGTAAGCTTAGTGAAAGTGTTGTAAAGCTGCCCAAACATAACAAACTTGTCAAAATACTTGACGAATAAAATCGGTTCCTCAACCACTATCATGTGTAAGATTATCCCAGGCAGGAATAATCTTTTCCAAAAGAACCTTGGCCACAGAACAGGCAGTAGCCTGTCTGCAAGGGAAGGCTTCAATCCAGTATGAAAATATACAGTGACTAAAAGATATTTATATCCATTAGACAGAAGAAGCTATTTGTCTGAACTTCAATTTTAAATGTCTAGAAGCAGTATGAATAGGCTTCCTTCGTTTGTACCTTACACAAGTGGGACAAGTGAGGCTGGTACTTCTTCCAGTCTTGTTAATGTTTCTACACCACTACTGATCCATGGGGACTTCCCTTCTAGCTCAGCTGGTAAAGAATCTGCCTGCAATGCAGGAGACCTGGGTTCAATCCCTGGATTGGGAAGATCCCCTGGAGAAGGGAAAGGCTACCCACTCCAGTACTCTGACCTGGAGAATTCCATGAACTGTGTAGTCCATGGGGTGGCAAAAAGTTGGACACAACTGAGCAACTTTCACTTTCACTGATCAGTGAATACTATCACCATGTCAGTAGATCAATGTTTAATGCATGTACAGTGATTAGGAGTGGGAATTTTAGAGCTTCCAGGAGGACTGGGTTTTTGGTCCAAGCCAGAACATTTTTTATCAAACCAACAATTGTTGAATTTCCATCTTGTTTTTTTCCGTTTCTACAGCCAGTTGTTTGGCTTGTCTGGCCAGTTTTCTAATTTATCATTTGGGGAAATATCTCTTTGGACTGTGACAGAGGTTTGGCTGTTGGTTCCTTCAAGGGCAGCATTCCTTGTGCAAATATCAGCCAGGTGATTTCCCTTTGCTTCCAGAGAGTCAAGTTTAGAATTCCCCAGAATCTTAACAATACTTAAGGAGGCTAGTAAAAAGTATTGCATCTATTAATTCCTGAAAGTGGGGTCAATCTCTATTTTTATTTCTGCTGGAAGTAAGGAAACAATGTTGTTGCCACAACATTCCAAAATTATGAGCTACTTCCAAAGCATGTTTACTATCAGTATAAGTACTGGCAGGTTTGTCCCTTGGCTGAAGTAATCATAGCTAAAGATACTGCCTCAAAAACATGAGAAGGAATAGTAACAGCAAACCCATAACAATATTTGCCAGCGTCACCTTTTAAATCAGTGAACCATGAGAAGTCAGCATTACCCACAGGAACTTCTTATAGATCATGACGAGTCAAGATGTAATTCAGTGTTAGGTAATGATGAGCGACTTTGTCAGTGATGGAAGGGAGAAGAGTAACAGGATTAAGGTTACTGCAATACATGATAAAAAGTGTTCTGTAAGGAGGAATTAACAGGAGTTCATAGGAGATAAGGCCACTAACTGAGAAATATTGTGATAACATTCTGGAAAGCTTTTACTGTATGAGGTATAAAAATGATTAATCTCACAATTTCCTTGGTGTTTTTAACCAAAAGAATAGTGGCTGTAATGGCTATAAAGCAATGGAGTAACTCATGCCACAGTGTCTAATTGCTGGCTACAAAATCTAATGGGTCTATGGTGGTCCCCATCTTTTAGGGTGAGTACCCCAAGGGTATCCCCTTCCTTTTCATATATAAATAGGAAAAAATCTGGTAACTGGGATTCCCAAGGGCAGGCAGGTTTATCAAACTCTCCTTGAAGCCTTAAAATTTGTTGTCCAATTTTCTCATAAGAATGGGTCAGGGTTGTTTTTGTTTATTAAAATATACAAAGATTTGGCCAGATGAGAGATACTTGAAATTCATAATGACAATAACCATTTAGCTCAAGAAAATCTTGCGGATGGTGCTTAGTTTGGATATGGGGAAACTTAGGACACCATGAAGTCTATCTGGATCTCGGTATAGGCCTTGCTCTGATAATAGATGCCCTAAATATTGAACCTGAGTTTGAGTAAACTGCAATTTTTCTTTGGCAACTTTTTGTTCCTTTAAAGCTAAAAAGCTTTGGCAAGTGGATGCTGTCTTTCTGTGAGAGGACTTAAGAAGGAAAACAAAGAAGCAAATCATGCACATACTCTCTGAAAGTAGAACCTCTAGGGAACTGTATATTATCCAGATCATCTTTTAGGACTTGTGAGAAATAAGAACTCTCAGTAAAACCTTGAGGCATTACTGTCCAAGTGTTTTTCTTCCCAAGTGAAGACAAAGGTATTAACTAGCTTCATAAAGTGGAATACTAAAGAATACACTGGAAAAAACAATTTCAGTAAAGGATTTGCTCCCAGTATTAATGGATATTACTAATGTATGAGGATTAGGAACAATGGGGCATCAAGGGAAAACAGTGTGGTTCAGTGCTCACAGGTCCTGGACAAAACACTACCCTCAGTCTTTGGGTTTTCTAACTGGTAAAATGGGAACATGATACCTTCTCTTATGGACTTAAGGCCTTAAAGGGCTTTATGGGATATTGAGTAATTCTGGGAAGAGATTTTGACAGATCTGTTTTTCTTTTCCTTCTCTTGCACTTCCTGTCTAGAAAAGTTCCTTTAGCATTTGTTGTACAACCGGTTTAGTGGTGCTGAATACTTTTAACTCTTGCTTATCTGAAAAGCTTTTGATTTCTCCATCAAATCTGAAAGAGGGTCTTTCTGGGTAGATTATTGTTGGTTGTAGCTTCTTCCCTTTCATCACTTTAAATATATCATGCCATTCCCTTCTGGCTTGCAGAGTCTCTGTTGAGAAATCAGCTGATAGCCTGATAGGAGTTCCAGTGTATGTTGTCATTTTGCCCTTGTTGCTTTTAATATTTTATCTCTGTCTGTAATTGTTGTCAGTTTGATTACTGTGTGTCTCTGTGTGTTCCCCCTTGGGTTTAGCCTGCCTGGGACTCTGTGCTTCCTGGACTTTGCTGATTACTTCCTTCCCCATGTAAGGGAAGTTTTCAGCTATTATCTCTTCAGATATTTTTTTCAGGTCCTTTCTCTCCCTCTTCTCCTTCTGGGACCTCTATAATGTGAATGTTGATGCATTTAATGTTGTCCCAGGGTCTCTTAGGCTGTTTTCATTTCTTTTCATTCTTTTTCCAATATTGTTTTGTGGCAGTGATTTTCACCATTCTATTTTCCATTGAATTCCTCTGCCTCAGTCATTCTGCTATTGATTCCTTCCAGTGTATTGTTCATCTCTGTTTGTTCTTTAGTTCTTCTAGGTCTTTGGTTGCATTTCTTGCATCTATTCTTTTCTGAGATCTTAGATGATTTTCACTATATTATTCTGAATTCTTTTTCTGGAAGGTTGCCTATCTCTACTTCATTTAGTTGTTTTACTGAGGATTTATCTTGTCCTTTCATCTGAGACAAAATTCTATGCCTTTTCATTTTGGTTAGCTTCCTGTGATTGTGATTTTCTTTCTGGAGGTTGTGGGATTACAGTTCTTCTTGCTTCTTCTGTCTTCTCGCTGGTGGATGAGGCTAAGAGGTTGTGCAAACTTCCTGATGGCAGGGACTGGTAGTTTAGGGATCTATTTGAATCCTATGGGAGATGCACCATGAATTTTGCCAAAATCAATAGGAAATTCTGCCCATAAGGAAGTTTGCAGCTGATTCAATAGAGAAAAATGATGAGCATTTCCAAAATCAGCTCTAGTATGTGAGGGAAGAAACAATAAATGATGTCAAAAGTCATTTAATTCATATAAAGATGACTAGTGGAACTGAATAGCAGTATAGCTATTCAGTATAGCTATTTCAGTATAGCTCTGGTGTCAGTTAAGACTGGCATCCTCAGTCTAAATAAATGCTTCTCCAAGCTGATTAAGAGAGAGTACTAGGAATACCCCTTGTAACCCTGTCAATGACAAATGAGAGTACATCAGAAATAATTGTTAGAGGGCTGAAGGTGACTAAACAACTTAATTTTGTAATATCTTGTTTCCAAAGTCCTGGCTCTTTACAATAGAAATAGAAACTAGGAAAGTTTTGTTTTGTTTTTTATTTCATCTAGGAGTCCTCATTTGCTGGGGTTAATTAAAATTTTAGGTGGTCTTCCTTTTAGACAACTCATCTAGAGGGCAAGTAAAACGGTTTGCCAGATTAACTAAATCTGGATTGAGCACAGATTTCCATTCCATCCTGATCCTTTTTACTAGAAAGGATATATCCCATTTCAGCCTATTAAAAAGCATGAAGTTAAAGACTACCATGATGAAATCCACAAATAAAAGAAGACTGGAAACCTTTAAATTAACCTGAAGTCAATTGTAAGCATTATAAACAGATACATCATATTTTTGTGTGTAAGAATGAATTGTTTAATCAACTGGCTTTGGAAATGCCTTGGGAATTCCTAGAGAAAGTCACCTCAAAATTGCCTGAGCTTGATTATAAAATGAGTTAGCAGACTGGTCTCTTGGTTTTAATTGTAAAGGCCTTTCAGGGTTTTCCCAATTAGCAGTTGTCATCCAATGCTGTGTCTGGCCTTCACAAACAAGCATATTAACCAGCTGTTAAAAGTCAGAGAAACCAAGTTGTAAGTTTAAAAGACTACATTAAATTCTTTATCAAATCTGTGAGAATCTCCACCTGCTTTAGAGAAATCTTTGACTATGGCTTATACTTCAGCTTTAGTCCAAGGTATATAAGATAAAGGTTTAATCTCTATATTCTAAGAAGGCTTATTTTTAAAGGAACAGGTTCTGATAAATTCAGGGGGAAAAGGTGAGTCAAGAAAATTAGCAGGAGGGAATTGAGGGTATAAGCAGACCCTCATTTTATTGTGCTTCACTTCATTGTGTTCTGCAATTTTAAAAAATATTGCATTTTTTACAAATTGAAGGTTTGAGGCAACCATGCTTCAAGCAAGTCTATCAGCACCAGTTTTCCAACAGCATTTGCTCACTCCACATCTCATGCCACACTTTGGTAATTTTTGCAGTGCATCACAATTTTTCATCATTATTACATTTGTTACAGTGATCTGTGATCAGTGATCTTTGATGCTACTATTGCAAAGATTATGACTCACTGAAGGTGGAGATATAGGTAGCATTTTTTTTAGCAATTAAGTAATTTTTAATTAAGTTATGTGTGTGTGTGTGTTTAGACAAAATGCCTTTGCACATTTAGTAGATTACAGTCTTGTTGTACATTGCCAGTGGTGTCTGACTCTTTGCAGCTCCATGGACTGCAACTTGCCAGGCTTCCCTGTTCTTCACTATCACCTGGAGTTTGCTCAAACTCATGTGCATTGTATTGGTGATGCCATTCAACCATCTCATCCTCTGTTGTCCCCTTCTCCTTTTTCCCTCAAACTTTCAGAGTATCAGGGTCTTTTCCAGTGAGTCAGCTCTTTTCATCAAGTGGTCAAAGAACTGAAGCTTCAACTTCAGCATCAGACCTTCTAATGAATATCCAGAGTTCATTTCCAGGATTGACTGGTTTGATCTCCTTGCCATCTAAGGGACTCTAAAGAGTCTTCTCCAGCACTAAAATTTGAAAGCCTCAATTCTTCAGTGCTCAGTCTTTATGGTCCAACTCCAACATCTGTACATGACTACTGGGAAAAACCATACCTTTAACTATATGGACCTTTGTTGGCAAAGTGATGTCTCTGCTTTTTAATCCACTTCCTAGGTTTGTCACAGTTTTCCTTCCAAGGAGCAAGCATATTTTAATTTCATGGCTGAGGTCATGCTCCACAGTGATTTTGGAGCCCAAGAAGATAAAATTTGTCACTGTTTACACTTTTTCCCTATCTATTTGCCATGAAGTGATGGAACCAGATGCCATGATCTTAGTTTTTTGAATGTTGAGTTTTAAGCCAGCTTTTTCATTCTCCCTTTTCCCCCTCATCAAAAGGCTTTTTAGTTTCTCTTCACTTTCTGCCATTAGAGTGGTATCATTTGAATAGCTGAGACTGTTGATATTTCTCCCAGAAAACTTGATTCCAGCTTGTGATTCATCCAGTCTGGCCTTTCACATGATGTACTCTGCATATAAGTTAAATAAGCAGGGTGACAATTTAACTTAATTAACTAGTATGAACATTACATTTATCTGTATTGAGAAACCAAAAAAAATGCATGACTTACTTTTTTATAATATGTACATATTATGGTGGTGTGGAACTGAACCTGGAATATCTCTGATATACCTGCACAAAGGAATCCTAAGTGGCACACTTCCCCATAAATAGCCATTGATATATTCAATTGCTTTTGGCCAGGTTGGTCAATTTAGGTATAAATGTGCTTCAGGGAGGATCGCAATTTGCAAAAATAAAACTGGTTGGAGTTCCTATAAGGGTGGTGCTTGCAAAATATTTACATAACTGAAATTCCATTTCTCAGAGGGTTCTTTTCCCCCTAGAATAAAATAACAATTTGTAAACAACTTAAATACTTTGTAGTTCAACCAGCTCAGTCCAAACAGTTTGCAAGCCTAAACACCAGCCAACTCTAAGGAAACAGCTTAGACCCAGAAAAGCCATGTCAATTCCTTCTTTCAATCAGTTTACAGAAAACAGCCTAGTCCCAAGGAATAGGCCAAACCCTGAAAAACTAGCATAGTTTCAGGGAAGCAGCCCTTGTTTCCCAAGAAGTGGGTCAAAGGGGTTTTCAGCTAGCTTCAGCTCAAAAATCTGACTAAAAATCAGACCTAAGTGCCAAACAAACAACTGCATACAGAAGGAGGTCTTTATCAGAAAGACAAAAGCTTAAAACAGATCAAAAATAAAAACCAGAAAGCCTCAAATTCAGAGTATAGCTCAGATCCATGAGAAAGACATACCTTCAAACTTCAAGATGCAATAAAAGCAGTGAGCAAAAACAACCTCAATTTTGGGTACTGCACCTATTTGCTCAACAGCCTCTGAGTCTTTGGGGTGGGGGGTCTTCTCTGGTTCCTATAGAGACTCCCAAAATGTTGACCTAAAACAGAATATGACATATTCCTCCAGCAAAAATGAATTCAGGATCAGCAGTGAAAAGCAATTTAGGGTCTGCAACCATGGTGATCCAAGTCCAAGTTCTTGCACAGCAAGAAAAGGAGAACACTTTCATAGAGGCAGAGAAAAGAAGGTAGACAGGCTATGGTAAACAATGAGTATATGTTTTTTCATCAGCTGAGTCCTTGGCAGGAAAGAAAAGGAGTATTTCCTCTTCCTACTTGTCTCCTCCACAGTCACAGGGTGTGAGAGCTCCTGCTTCTGGACTCCTGACCCAGCTGAGGTTTCTATTCATTAATTTTTTAAGAGTGTGCAAGTCAAAAAGGAGATCTGGCTGGAGATACTCATTTTGGCATTGGTGACCTATAAAAGGTAATGGAAGCAAAAAACAGAGAAGATCACTTAGGAAAACAGGTATTAAAATGAGAATTGAAGAGGACTAGAAACCCAGCCATGAGGGACACTTATATTTGAAGTTCAGGGAGAAGAATCTGCCTCCAGTCTCTAGCTATATTTTCTGTGTTATTAATGAATATTTATTGAAAATTTACCTTATGTCAGATATCTCATAGGTGCTGGAAATAAAGACTTAAAATGTATTCATTGTCCTTGAAGAGCTCTGTAACCCAATTAACCATATGATTATGTTCTGAATTATTATACATTCTATGGTACCTAAAAAGAATGGGCTAAGATAAAGCATTTTATTCCTTCATCATAAAGAGTGCTCTGAGCTCAACTACAGAAAAATGAAGCTATATTTCTACACATCTGAGTCACAGTTTATACATTCTAAACCTGCTATACCATGTAATGACTAGTTAAATCATTATATGCTATATGCTCTTTTATTTTTACAGATATAGAGGAGACATAGTAGAGTGATACAGAAAGAGGATTTGACAAAAAAATGAGACTAGATCTGTAAAAATTGTTTCCTGAGTGACTCGATCAAACAATGAATTGTCCTATGTGAAATGCCTCACAAATTTCAGCTCTAAGAGAAGTTATCAGGAGCCAGAACTGCTATGCTCAAAGCTGGTCTCTGGTAGTTACAGAATGACTACCTATCTAAGGGGGAAAAAAAAAAAAAAACTGACTGAGGCTTTTGGATCTATAAATCTGGTTCCTTAGAAAGTATAACTTTTAGGTTTATTAAGAAAATAATCTTTACCCAAGCTCTGAGCTGAATTGCTGTTCTAGACTATGATTTCCAAAAATAACTAGTAATAGAATATGATATACGAAGTAATAATAGAATATATATATATATATGCACATATATATATATGTACACACACACATACATACAAATCCCTTCCCATGTATATTTCATGTGATTCTGGGCACACCACTGACTATAAATTACCAGATTTCTTCATGCTGGATGAGGTGCTAACATTGACTATTCAGTTCAGTTCAGTTGCTCAGTTGTGTCTGACTCTTTGTGATCCCATGGACTGCAGCACTCCAGGCCTCCCTATCCATCACCAACTCCCGGAGTTTATTCAAACTCATATTCATTGAGTCGGTGATGTCATCCAATCACCTCATCCTCTGTCATTGCCTTCTCCTTCTGCCTTCAATCTTTCCCAGCATCAGGGTCTTTTCAGATAAGTCAGTTCTTCGCATCAGGTGGCCAAAGTGTTGGAGTTTCAGCTTCAGCATCAGTCCTTCCAATGAATATTCAGGACTGATTTCCTTTAGGATAGACTGGTTGGATCTCCTTGCTGTCCAAGGGGCTCTCAAGAGTCTTCCCCAACACTATAGTTCAAAAGCAGCAGTTCTTCAGCTCGCAGTTTTGTTTACAGTCCAACTCTCAAATCCAAACATGACTACTAGAAAAACCACAACCTTGACTAGATGAACTCTTGTTGGCAGAGTAATGTCTCTGCTTTTGAAAGGTTGTTGCTGAACGAAAAGATGCTGGGATTCTTGGCCACCAGAAGAGAGGGATTCAATCTGGGGCCAGAGATGAGGCTTGATTGCTCAGAGCTTTTGTGTGATAACGTTTTATTAAAGTATAAAGGAGATAGAGAAAGCTTCTGACATAGGCATCAAAAGGGGGCAGAAAGAGTACCTCCCTGCTAGTCTTCAGCTGGGTGTTATATAGTCACTAGCAGTTTGTTAATGAAAGAAGGGAATGTCTTAAAACTCAGAATGGCACCAGGCCCCTCACCCACAAGATGTATTTTGGGATAATCTTGCTGGGAGGGATTAGGGGCAGGAGGAGAAGGGGACAACAGAGGATGAGATGGCTCGATGGCATCACTGACTCGATGGATGTGAGTCTGAGTGAACTCCGGGAGATGGACAGGGAGGATGGTGATGGACAAGGAGGCCTGGCGTGCTGCAATTCATGGGGTCGCAAAGAGTCAGGCACAACTGAGCGACTGCACTGAACTGAACTGAACTGACACCAGATGATTCATCCTGGGCCGTAAAATGATTAACTTGAATCTTATAGAAGGGCAGATTACCATAAAAATAGTTTCATTTACATAGATTAGGGGAACAATATCTGAGTATAACATACTGGTTTGTCAAGTAGGTTCTGAACCAACTTGAGGACAGAGTTTGGGATAAATGCACAGTACATTAACATAGCTTAAGACAAATATTTCCATTAAAAAATGTATTGGTTAACTCAAGTTTTGAGAATAGTTAGCTTCAGGTTAAACCAGGTGTCATTATGGCAACACAGTATTTTAAGAGAAACCTCCTTTTAAATTTGTATAGAGAAGAAAAAAATATCGCTAGTTTGTTTCCTCCTGCTGCTTAAGAGAGATAAAAATGTCTGACACTTGCAAGCTACTTCCTCCATTTGGAGACCCCTGGCCTTCCTGCTTGTTACCCTCTCACTTTTTAACAAGCTGTCTAGGTTGGTCATAACTTTTCTTCCAAGGAGTAAGCCTCTTTTAATTTCATGGCTGCAGTCATCATCTACAGGGATTTTGGAGCCCAGAAAAATAAAGTCTGACACTGTTTCCACTGTTTCCCCAACTATTTCCCATGAAGTGATGGGACCAGGTGCCATGATCTTTGTTTTCTGAATGTTGAGCTTTAAGCCAACTTTTCACTCTCCTCTTTCACTTTCATCAAGAGGTTCTTTAGTTCCTCTTCACTTTCTGCCATAAGGGTGGTGTCATCTGCATAACTGAGGTTATTGATATTTCTCCTGACAATCTTGATTCCAGCTTGTGTTTCTGCTAGTCCAGTGTTTCTCATGATGTACTCTGCATATAAGTTAAATAAGCAGGGTGACAATATACAGCCTTGACGGACTCCTTTCCCAATTTGGAACCAATCTGTTTTTTCCATGTCCAGTTCTAACCATTGTTTCTTGACCTGCATACAGATTTCTCAAGAGGCAAGTCAGATGGTCTGGTATTCCCATCTCTTGAAGAATTTTCAACAATTTGTTCTGCTCAAGCTACCACACAATTGCATTCATCTCACATTGTGGCTCAGCTGGAAAAGAATCTGCCTGCAATGCAGGAGACCTAGGTTCGATCCCTGGATTGGGAAGATCTCCTGGAGAAGGGGGAAGGCTACACACTCAAGTATTCTGGCCTAGAGAATTCCATGGACTGTATCGTCCAATGGGTTGCAAAGAGTCAGACACGACTGAGCAACTTTCACACATACATGCTAGCAAAGTAATGCTCAAAATTTTCCAAGCCAGGCTTCA
>SJYA01002408.1:546997-569074 GCA_006410615.1 Neotragus moschatus
CTTTTTAACAAGCTGTCTAGGTTGGTCATAACTTTTCTTCCAAGGAGTAAGCCTCTTTTAATTTCATGGCTGCAGTCATCATCTACAGGGATTTTGGAGCCCAGAAAAATAAAGTCTGACACTGTTTCCACTGTTTCCCCAACTATTTCCCATGAAGTGATGGGACCAGGTGCCATGATCTTTGTTTTCTGAATGTTGAGCTTTAAGCCAACTTTTCACTCTCCTCTTTCACTTTCATCAAGAGGTTCTTTAGTTCCTCTTCACTTTCTGCCATAAGGGTGGTGTCATCTGCATAACTGAGGTTATTGATATTTCTCCTGACAATCTTGATTCCAGCTTGTGTTTCTGCTAGTCCAGTGTTTCTCATGATGTACTCTGCATATAAGTTAAATAAGCAGGGTGACAATATACAGCCTTGACGGACTCCTTTCCCAATTTGGAACCAATCTGTTTTTTCCATGTCCAGTTCTAACCATTGTTTCTTGACCTGCATACAGATTTCTCAAGAGGCAAGTCAGATGGTCTGGTATTCCCATCTCTTGAAGAATTTTCAACAATTTGTTCTGCTCAAGCTACCACACAATTGCATTCATCTCACATTGTGGCTCAGCTGGAAAAGAATCTGCCTGCAATGCAGGAGACCTAGGTTCGATCCCTGGATTGGGAAGATCTCCTGGAGAAGGGGGAAGGCTACACACTCAAGTATTCTGGCCTAGAGAATTCCATGGACTGTATCGTCCAATGGGTTGCAAAGAGTCAGACACGACTGAGCAACTTTCACACATACATGCTAGCAAAGTAATGCTCAAAATTTTCCAAGCCAGGCTTCAACAGTATGTGAACAGTGACTATGACTAGGGATAATTTAAGAGATTAGTGGGTTCACAGTCACTTCAGTCATGTCCGACTCTTTGCGACTCCATGGACTGTAGCCTGGCAGGCTCCTCTGTTCATGAGATTCTGCAGGCAAGCATACTGGAGTGGGTTGCCATGCTCTCTTCCAGGGGATCTTCCTAACCCAGGGGTTGAACTTGGGTCTCCTGAATTGCAAGTAGATTCTTTACCACAGAATCTCCATTACCCTGTCCCAAACTAACATATAAGCTAATTAAAAATAAATGTGATTGGAAATTCCCTGGTGGTCCACTGATTAAGACTCCACACTCCCAATGCAGGGGCACAGGTTCAATCCCTGGTTGAGGAAGTTCCATATACCCTGTGGTATGGCAAAAAAAAAAGTATATTTACTCTGTTAGTGCAGATAAGCCCCACAGATAAGCTCTCATTTCAAGATAAGCACTGCAGGTCCCTCTTCTAATTAAATTTTGATCCTTAGTCTCTTTCTATTTATAAATTCTAGGGCTGCCTTTGGGCATTTAAATTACAAGATAAAGACTCAGATTGTGTAATTTGTTCATATCAAAAAGACAGTAAATAATATAGCTAATCTTCAAATCCATCTGAAAATTTCAGTATCATTTCTCTTTATAACTATTTCCTGTTGCCATCCAAACCACTACATTAAACTTTAAACAGCAGATATGAAAACTTGAGAGAATAAAACTGGAGAAAACATTTTTATCTGAAACTCTTTTAATTCTGGTGAGTATAGGGAAAATGTTTAGTTTACCAATATATACTCAGCTTCTAACACACTACTAAGTGGGTCAATGCTCAGCATGTGGCTGATAAACAAAAACAAGTTAAATAATTAACTGATGAGGTGATAATCTATTTGTATTAATGATAAAATCTACTCTAGTAGACTCCACTAGTGAGTCCACTTCAAAGTTGGTTCCTCAGAATGTCTGACATTTTAGGTTAAGCTTGAAAACTGCATTATAATAATTGTTTGCATTATAGATATTTTAGCAGAGTGTGTTCTACTAAGAAAAACTTAACTTCAATGTTCCATGATTGTGGAGTGATAATAGATGTCACTTTCCCAGAACTTTAAAACAATTTGCTCCAGCTAGTTTATAAATATGGGATTTTCTTAATAAAAACTATGATGAGGGAAAAAACAATCCCCCCAAAAAGAGTATAGAGTTATCCTTCTGTGGAAAAATGCAGCACAAAATCACAAACAAATGTCAAGTAAAGTTGTGTTTTGAAACTCTGTAATAAAAGTTATACAAGTTGTAACTAAAAGTTATACAAGTCTGGATGTATGAAATTGTTATATATTTTATTTAAAAAGAAGATAAATATTTATTTTCCTTAATATCATCACCCTTGTAAGTTATCCCCAAAATTTCCTTGTTGAGGACCAAGCTCCCAGAAAGCTCAAAATCCTAGAATTGAGCTCTTCTTTTTGGTATGGTATACAAAAAAGAAAAAGAATATATATATATATAATTACTTCAAAAATGGAAAATGTGTAATCTTTACATACATAACTCAAAACCAAGTAAGTATTTTTTAAGCTCTTTCTCAAAATAGTACTAAAGTGAGACTATGCATCGGTATGAGTCCAATAATTTTTCAGTTATAACTAAATAATTATCCAGATAACAGCTTGCAAACCCTACCTTTTTAAAGCAATTTCCTTCCAAGGAATGCAAGGAGATTTCACAGTATCACTCATTCATGCACTTATTTTCACTAAATCATATCAAATCTCATTACTTGGGGAAAAAACTAATAAAAGTAAATATTTATTTAAAAATAAACGTCCAAAACTCATTTCCATTTGTAAAATTCACAGAAACAGTTGACTGATATCAAAGGAACAGAAACCACCCATAAAACATAACTAATCATTATTATAATATTCCCTTAAAAATCTGAATTAATGTCTTGTTTTTCCTACTATTATCCAAACCATAAAAGAATCCTGTTTAGATTTTCTTTTTTTTTTTTATTCACTGGCCATAAGTTTTATTTTTATTTCTTTTTGAATGCCTTATACCTTCTAATATATAAACTACCCATCACATTATCTAGTAGACAGTAATACCAATAATAAGAAAATTCCTCCAAATTAGAAATAGATGATGTTGTATTTAGATAGTTTTGAAAAGTTTTGATTCCTCATATAGGGCAAATTCTTCTTGTATGCTGATTCTTTTTGGGGAAAAAAAAAAAAAGACTAGCTCACAAAAATTAAAGATTTGTGTGTTTTCAGAGGAAATGTTGCACGTATACTCTGAATCTCTTCTCAGCACACTAAGACTTGTAACAATCATCTGGTATGCCACACCATGTGCAATGTATCATCATGTATTACACAGTAGTCATTCTGGAGCAAGAGCTCTAACTAGTTGTTCCCACAAAAAGAGAACAGAGATCCATTTATTAGATAGAACAATATATTAAAGTTCCAAGATCTTTGCCAGATGGAATGTGCCCCTTGGGTAAGAAGCCCCATCAGTACTTCCAAGGGATAGCCCATGGATTCAACAATCAAAGACATGAAGACAGTAAACTCAAACACTTCTTTGAACAAACTGAAAACCTAAATGCTGTATAAGAGTGTCCTTCATATTACGAAGTAGGAGGAAAAAAAGTAAAATAACAATGTACTCTTCCCTATGCAAACTGCTCATGTTCTCATGATACCACAAAATAGTATAGCTTAGGCCCTATAATTGACATTTTCAAGTAATAATGCAAAAATGGTAAAGATAATTCTCTAATAAAGAAAATATTCAAAACTCTTGTTTTGTGTACTCCTAACTCAAAACCACTAGCGCCATAAAGGACATTCTTGGTAATATCAACCTCTATCAAGCCCAATTTGAATAATATTTTTTCAAGGAGAAATGGTTTGAAATTCTGCATCTATGTAAGAGTAGCAGGAAATTAGTCTATTTATTTTTTATTTATTTTAAATTTGCTAGGAGATGTTGCCATGAATGTTATTAAACATTTTATCCTCCCTGCATGAAGAGGAACAATGGGCAAGGCCACACTTGCACCATCCAGCTTCTTGATTTTAGCTTGTTCCTGCAGCCCAGCCATTCCTCTGAACTTTACAATACAATCCCTTTGGGGCTTAAAGTTCTTTGAGCAGCTCCAGTAACATACTCGCCACGGAGAAGGCAATGGCACCCCACTCCAGTACTCTTGCATGGAAAATCCCATGGACGGAGGAGCCTGGTAGGCTGCAGTCCATGGGGTCGCCAAAAGTCGGACACAACTGAGCGACTTCATCTTCACTTTTCACTTTCATGCATTGGAGAAGGAAATGGCAACCCACTCCAGTGTTCTTGCCTGGAGAATCCCAGGGATGGTGGAGCTTGGTAGGCTGCCATCTATGGGGTCGCACAGAGTCGGACATGACTGAAGTGACTTAGCAGACTTAGCATCTCTCCAACCACTTTTCTCCAAAATGTATTATAGCTTTCCTGCATTGTTGTTTGGTCGCTAAATTGCATCCAACTCTTTACGACCCATGGACTGTAGCCTGCCAGGCTCCTCTGTCCATGAGATTCTCCAGGCAAGAATGCTGGAGTGAGTTGCCATCTCCTGCAACTCACTGTAGATAAAACCTGCATCTACCACTGAGCCATCCTTTTTTATTTCATTCAGAAGAAATCAATAAGTATAATAACATGCTCAGTAAACCTATTATTTTTATTGTTTCTTTTGGACATGATTTTCTCTGCAATCCACCATAATACTCTTCTGTTCAATACCTATCAAATAAAAAACAACCCCAGGATTCTACAAACTCTGGCTGGTTCAGATGGCTTCCATCCATTCACTCAGGACTCACAAGAGGGATGATTTCCTTAGTGTTCTTCTGGCTAAGCTACTAAATAATAATCTCACAGTTACAGAACTTCTAAGAAAAGTGTAATATTTAACACATTAATGGATAATGCTGCTGCTGCTAAGTCACTTCAGTCATGTCCAACTCTGTGCAACCCCATAGATGGCAGTCCACCAGGTTCTGTTGTCCCTGGGATTCTCCGGGCAAAAACACTGGAGTGGGTCGCTATTTCCTTCTCCAGTGAATGAAAGTTAAAAGGGAAAGTGAAGTCGCTCAGTTATGTCCGACTCTTCATTACCCCATGGACTGCAGCCTACCAGGCTCCTCCGTCCATGGGATTTTCCAGGCAAGATTACTGGAGTGGGGTGCCATTGCCTTCTCCTAATGGATAATGCTAGATGTTAAAAGTTTGTTGGTGTAATTAATCACAGCTCTTGTCCTAGGGATTCTACCTAATTTGTGAGATAGAAACAGAGTATTCAGGGAATAAAACACTACTCACTTAAATACATGACTTCTGGAATGCTTAATTCTCCCATTATGATTACTCAAATCATGACCTTATAGCTATTTGTTTTCCACCTGGAAAGATAAAGAGGAAATTCTTGACTCTTACAAATACCGTAACCAAAGAAAATTGAGGGACCATGGACGTTTGGTTTTCCCCAGAGAAATAAATGAACAGACTGGAAGCAGGAATTTTTACATCTACTCTACTTTCTCCTTGGAAGTAGAATGCAAATCCTTGTCAAGAAATACATTATCTGTCCTTTACAGAAGAACAGAATGAGCTGTTATCAAAACATTTTAATTTTATACAATAACTTGGTGGAAGAGTCAACTCTTCACACGAGGTAGCCAAAGTATTGGAGTTTCAGCTTCAGCATCAGTCCTTCCAAAGAACACCCAGGACTGATCTCCTTTAGGATGGACTGGTTGGATCTCCTTGCAGTCCACGGAACTCTCAAGAGTCTTCTTCAACACCACAGTTTAAAAGCATCAATTCTTCGGTGCTCAGCTTTCTTCACAGTCCAACTCTCACATACATACATGACCCCTGGAAAAACCGTAGCTTTCACTAGACGTACCTTTGTTGGCAAGGTAATGTCTCTGCTTTTTAATATGCTATCTAGGTTGGTCATAACTTTTCTTCCAAGGAGTAAGCATCTTTTAATTTCATTGCTGCAACCACCGTCTGCAGTGATTTTGGAAATCAATGACACAAACAGATGGAGTGATATACCGTGTTCTTGGATTGGAAGAATCAATATTGTCAAAATGACTATACTACCCAAAGTTATCCATGGATTCAAAGCAATAACTATCAAATTACCAATAGCATTTTTCACAGAATAAGAACAAAAAGTTTACAGTTTGTATGGAAACACAAAAAACCCCAAGCAGCCAAATCAATCTTCAGAAAGAAAAAACAGAGCTGGAGGAATCAGGCTTCTTGACTCCAGAGTATACTACAAAACTACAGTCCATAAAACAGCATTACTAGCACAACAACAGAAATACAGATCAATGGAACAGGATACAAAGTACAGAGATACACAGTATGGCCACCTAATCTATGACAAAGGAGGCAAGAACATACAATAGAGAAAGGACAGTCTCTTCAATAACTGGTGCTGGGAAAACTGAACAGCTACATGTTAAAGAACGAAATTAGAACACTTTTTAAGAACATAAAAATAAACTCTAAATGGATTAAAAATGCAAGGCAGATACTATAATGCTCTTAGAGGAAAACATAGGCAGAAGACTCTCTCAAATAGCAAGCTCTTTTTTATCTACTTCCTAGAGTAATGAAAAATAAACAAATGGGACCTAATTAAACGTAAAAGCTTTTGCATAACAAAAGAAACCAAACAAAATGAAAAGACACCCCACAGAATGGGAGAAAGTATTTGCAAACATAGTGACAAGCAAGGGATTAGTCTCCAACATACACAAATGGCTCATGTAGCTCAATAACAAAAATACAAACAATCCTATAAAAACATGGGTACAAGATCTAAACAGACATTTCTCGAAAGGAGACATACAGATTACCAAAAATCACATTAAAAATACTCAACATACTAATTATTAGAGAAATGCAAATCAAAACAACAATAAGCCATCACACCAGCCAGAATGGCCATCATCAAAAAACTCTACAAACAATAAATGCTGGAGAGAAGGTAGAGAAAAGGGAACCCTCCTACACTGTTGGGAATGTAACTTGGTACAGCTGCTATGGAGGATCCTTAAAAAATTGAAAACAGAGCTACCATATGATCCAGCAATCCACTCCTGGGCACATATCCAGAGAAAACCATAATTCAAAAAGATATATGCACCCTAATATTCACTGCAGCAAAAGCCAGGACAGTGAAGCAACCTAAATGTCCATAGATGGAGAAATGGATAAAGAAGATGTGGTATATATACACTATGGAATACTGTTCAGTCGTAAAAAATAAAAAAATAATGCCATTTGCAGTGATGACGATGATCCTAGAGATTGAGTGAAGGTAAGTCAGAGAAAGGCAAATATCGTTGATATCGCTTTTTTGTGGAATCTAAAAACAGTGTACAAACAAATTTATTCACAAAACAGAGAGTCACAGATGCATAAAACAAACTCATGGTTACCAAGGGAGTAACCTGGGAGTAAGAATAAATTGAGAGACTGGGATTGACATATACACACTACTATATATAAAAAAGATAATAAGAACCAATTGTAAAGCATAGGAAACCACTCGATATTCTGTAATGACCTATAAGAAAAAGAATCTAAAAAAGAATGGTTACATGTAAAACTGATTCACTTTGCTGCACAGCAGAAACCAACACAACACTGTAACTCAATTGTATTCTAATAAAAATTATTTTAAAAAATAACTGGAAAATAAATACTCAGAATCTGATACTGATGAGTTATACTGAAACTGATAGGCTCATATATTGCTTGCTAGTAGAAATGAATTGCAAAAACACTGGTGATAAGCAATTTAGCAACACTTTTTAATATACTCATCAGCTTTTTTTTTTAATTTTTATTTTTTAGTTTGTTTTGCTTTACAATACTGTACTCATTTTGCCATACATTGACATGAATCAGCCACTCATCAGCTTTTAAAAAGGCAAGAATATCAGAAATAGTTAAATAGTAAAATGTCATCCATTTATTAAATATATTCTGGTATGTGCACAAAATAGAATGCTATTCAGATATTTAAACTGCTTGTACAGAAAAGGTTGCAAAGAGAAAAAAATGTGTTCATAATACATTAAGCAGAAAAATGTCTAGATGTCCTCCTATGACATCTACTTGGAGTTTATGAATTATGTTGTCACTACCTCTGAATCCATGATCTTGTGGGCCCCACCCACTGTCATTCCTACACAAAGCCCCACTCTTACTGCAATAGGCTCTAACAGCATTACAGTCTAACAGAACCAGGGAAGCACAGCTGTCTTCTCTAAACCTGAGTGACACCAGAAAATGCATTGTGAAGAACAACAGTATACAATGGACATCCATCCTAATGAAAGATATACATCCATATTTAATACCTAAAATATCAAGTCATGAGAGGTATTAGCAGTAGTACTGAAAGGAAAACATGTCCAAAAGATTACTGTCAATGACACTGACATTTTGATTACAAGCCAGAAAATTTTAGACTAATTGGACCAATCAGAATTCCTATTAGTTTTAAGACCTGTTACTGGAGAATGGTGAAAATGACTACTGAAAACCAATCAGCAGCTATTGACTCTGAAGCACCTATATTGAAAAGATGATCAGGAAATTCTGATTAGAAATGAAACATATTCTAGGCCCAGATAATCTACACAATATTTCTGAATCATGTGGTAGGAGATGTAGGAAATCAAGCTGTTACATGATTCTGGTCTTTATCAACCCTTCTGTCCTACACTTTAGAAAACACACTTTGAGTTATAGTTCCTTGGATACTCAGGGGCCATAAGACTCTACATTAATAACAGTGTAGAAGGCAATGGCACCCCACTCCAGGACTCTTGCCTGGAAAGCCCCATGGACAGAGGAGCCTGGTAAGCTGTAGTCCATGGGGCCGCTAAGAGTTGGACACGACTAAGTAACTTCACTTTCACTTTTCACTTTCATGCATTGGAGAAGGAAATGGCAACCCATTCCAGTGTTCTTGCCTGGAGAATCCCAGGGATGGGGGAGCCTGGTGGGAGGCCATCTATGGGGTCGCACAGGGTTGGAAATGACTGAAGCAACTTAGCAGTTTTATTAAGCACATTATTTCAGAACCACATATGAAGACACATTTGTTTATACTGTGAAGACATGTCTAAACCTGTTCTTCCTGATTCTTTTATAGTCTGTAGAGTTGCTTTCTCTCAATGTAAATAAGCTAAAATAAAAATAAATCATACTTTTTTCTAAAAATGGAAAGAGCTGTTTCCTACTAAGAAACAAAATCAAGGAACAATTGGTTTCCTCAAAATGTAGAAAGAACAACTGAAAGTGAATATGAAGTGATGAATAGA
Organism: Neotragus moschatus; assembly: GCA_006410615.1. Lineage (NCBI taxonomy): Eukaryota > Metazoa > Chordata > Mammalia > Artiodactyla > Bovidae > Neotragus > Neotragus moschatus. Next base: position 556,254 of record SJYA01002408.1, read on the forward strand.
TTTTTGCAAAGGACAAATATTTAAAGATTGTCTCTACCATAAAATAAAACTATAATAATGTGCACAAAAACAACATGGTTTTGCTGCAGAAGTGGAAAACTAGAGTAACAGAAGAAAACTACAGTCTTTCTTAGAAACACAAATACATGTACTTAATGTGTGCACATATACGTGATAGATATAGACAAAGATATAAATGCTTGGTTAGGGTGATATTTGAAATTATAGGTAACAGAAGTCAGTGAGTGGTAAGTGACAACGACAGATACATTTAGAAGAAAGAAAGTTTACAGTCTCACATTATTGAAAATTATGATTTTCAGAAAGATTAAAAAGAAACATTTTTTGGAGAGAACAAGATGGTGGAGAAGTAGGTGGACATGGAGTACATCTCTCTCTACAGATACATCAGGAATACACCTTCAGACACAGACGTGCATGCAGAACACACATGGACAGGAGTACCTGATCAGTGGAAAAGAATACACAGACCCACACAAAACTGGGTAGGAGGAAGGAACTAGGGGGAAAAACAGGAGTGTTAGTAGGCCTGGACCTGCCCTCAGCGAGTGGGGGAACTGAAGCAGGGAGTAATTTTCTGAGTCAGAGGAGAAACATTTTAGGCTGAGAGTGAAACAGCTGATCTGTGGAAGCCTAAATGGAATGAGAATCAGACAATCCTTGCTGCAGCCATACATGCTCCAGACAGGGACACAGGTCCCCTGGAAGGCATAGGGGCTGGGAGCTGAAGTTTAGGGATAGTGCAGCAATCCCAGGGCGAGAGCTGCTATTGACTGCAGAGAGATGGATCGAGGGATGTGAGGGAGGAGACTGTGGTGGGAAATGCCTGTGGAGGAAAGCTGGGCAACCATGGAAGCAAGGTGATACCACTGAGTCATGTATATGGGGTGGACCCATCACCATACCCTCTCTCCCAAAACGCCAGCACTGGCAGGTGAGCAATAGACAGGGTGGCCCAACAAACACCTGACACATTAAACTACAGCATAGAACCCCACCCAGGGTGCCCCATTAAATGCCTAACTCTACAGAGTAGGATCCCAGCCAGGAGGAGCCCTCTATGTGCCTGACTTGCCAAACAACAGAGAAGGACCACAGGCAAGGGAGCCTGAACAAGTAGAGCTACGGAGAAAGACTAGCCAAAGAGGCCTTCTGATCAACAGCTACAAGAGGCTTGAAAAAAAGACTCTATAGGGCCATAACTCCTATGGGGGAGGCAGTCTGTGTCCCTGCCCACTTGGTGCCACGAGGGTCTCTGCAAGCCAATCAGCTGTGCAACCTTCATGCTCAACTCTCACTGGGGCAGAGCTTCCACAGGCAAAAAAAAAAAAAAAAACTTGTGTCTATGCACACAAGGTCGCTTTGGCCATATCCAACCTTTTGCAACCCTGTAGACTGTGGCCTGCCAGGTTTCTCTTTCAGGGAGTGGGGTTCTCCAGGCAAGAATACTGGAGCATACTGGCCAATTCTGATTACCATACCCTGCTAGAGCACTATATTTCCTGCTGCACTAGCCGCAAACTCCCCTGAGTACCTGGTGCTTCAGAACCCCTGCAATCCAAGCAGCTGCACCACCTCCACATCTGGCCCTCAGAGGAGCAAACCCAAGTCCTGCAAGGCAGCTTCAGGAGCAAACCCCAGTGGATGGTCCACATGCAGAGGTGGAAATAAAACCACAATTGAAACCCAGAGGCAGTGTGGCTAAGGAAGAAGACCCAAAACCTTCCCACCAGCTACACAAGCTGCAGATTAAATCCACAAGATCTACTAGGCAGACTCTGTGACTATGGAATATATGAGGACATTGAGAGCTCCCACAAAAGAAAACACTATTTCTGTTAGCTGTGGACATCGGAGGCAAGAACACACAGGAGTAGGACCAGATTAGAATCTGAGCTGCCCCCATAACAAGTCCAGAAATCAGCACAGTGTTGGAGGGCATCCTAGGAAGGTGAGGTGGAATGTGATTCTCAGTGAGGGAAAGGACTCTAACAGTAGTGACTCAATAAAAACTTTTATTATTCTTATGTTTTGACTTGTTCTCTAGATTCTCTTGAAATTTTTTTTTCCTTTCTTCCTTCCTTTGCTGTAGTTGTTGATTTTATTGGCATTATGAAAATTAAGTTTTGAGCTTTTTTCCCCCCCTCTTTCACATTTTTTATTGTTGTTGTAAACCTCTGCCTCTATGTTGGTTTTTCGCAGTTCTGTGGAGTTTTCATTTCTTCTTCTTCTTTTTTTTTTTTTTTTTTTGGTCTTCTTTTTTTTTAATTTTTTAAACCTATTCTTAGTTTTTCTGCATTTATTCATTTGTTTGCTTATCCTGCTGTTATTTTCCCCTTGCAGTAATCTTTAATGTGTATAAATCTTCTTTATCTACCTTTATTTAACTTTGCATATCTATTCTTTCTTTCTTTTCTTTCTTTCCATTCCTCTCAACATATTCATTAGTTTTATTTTCATTGCTGTATTCGCCAATTGGCACGTTTCTTTGATTTGTTTTCCAGTTTATGCTTTACTTAGTTTTGTTCCTAACTGGTAGATAAAATTTTTGGTTTCCTTTGTTTCCTGGGTAAAAATATTGTACTTTATTTTTGTTGGACTGTTTTGATTTTGCTTGTGGGTATATATGTGTATATTTAGCCACACTTTTTATTGTTGTTATAAAATTCTGCCTCTATGTTGGGCTTTTGCAGTTCTGTGGAGTTTTCCTTTTTCTTTTTTTCTTTTTTCTTTTCTTTTTCTTATAATTTTAAATTTTAATTTTTAAACCTATTAAATTTTTTCTACATTCATTCTTTGTTTGCCTTTCCTACTGCTCTTTTCCCCTTGAAGTTAAACTTTAATGTATATAAATCTTCTTCATTGACCTCTATTTAACTTTGCATATCCAGTTTGTTTTCTTTTCTTTCTTTTCTTTCCTCTCAACATATTTGTTAATTTTGTTTTCACTGCTTATTCACCACTCGGCACCTAGTTTTCTAGTTTGTGCTTTAGGTAGTTTTGCTCTTAACTGGTACTTATAATTTTTTATTTACCTTGCTCACCAGGTCAATCTACTATACTTTTTTTTTGTTGAACGGTTTTGACTTTGCTTGATGTATATGTGTATATTCCATTATTTCAATTATTCTTTGTCTGATTTTGTAACTGCCATTTGTCTGGGGTTCACCTTTGGTTTCTCATTTTTGGGTATTTGTTTTAATCTTATTTAATGCCATAAGAAACCACTTGTGAAATCTACAGTTCTGACCAGAGATCAAATCCTGAACCTTTGGAGTAGGAGCACTGGCTCCAAGATCTTAGACTACCAGAGTACTAACCCTATGGAGTATCAAATAGTGAGAACTCACACAAAGAAAGGAAACCACTGGAATACAAGACCCAGCACCACCCAACCACCAGTAGCATCCTGTGCTGGATGCCTCACCTAAACAACACAAACAAAACAAAAATACAAACCAAATCATCAGCAGACAGGATTACCACCTCACTCAGCCTTATCCTTCAGAGGAAAAACAAGCCAACAAACAAAACACCTCAGCACAAATCTCACCCTATAGGAAGTTTATACAAACCACTGGACCAAACTTAGGAGAGCAGAAACCAAAAGGAAGAAAGAATTCAATCTTGAAGCCTGGGAAAAGGAGACCTCAAACACAATAAGTTTAAAAATAATAATGAAAAGGCTGAGAAATACTACACAAATGAAGGAACAAATTAGAAACACAGAAGTCCAAATAAATGAAGAGGAAATAGGCAAACTACCTGAAAAGAATTCAGAATAATGATAGTAAAACGATGAAAAGAAAAATCTTGAAAACAAAATGGAGAAAATGCAAAATCAATTAACAAAGAGCTAGAAGAATTAAAGAATAAACATGCAGAGACAAACAACAGAAATACTGAAATTAAAAATACTCCAGAAGAAATCAATAGCAGAATATCTGAAGCAGAAGAATGAATCAGTGACCTGGAAGAAAAAAACAGTGGAAAAACCTTCTGAAGAGCAGAATAAAGTAAAAAAAGTGGAAATAACTGAGGATAGTCTCAGAGACCTCTGGGACAATATCAAAAGGATGAACATTCGAATTATAGAGGTCCCAGAAGAAGAAGAGAAAAAGAAACGGTAAGAGAAAAATTTTGAAGAAATTATAGTTGAAAATTTACCCAACATGGAAGAGGAAATAGTCAATCAAGTCCAAGAGGCAGAGTCCCATACAGGATAAAACCAAGGAGAAACACATCAAGACACATACTAATCAAACTAACAAAGACTAAACACAAAAAGCATAAAAAGAAAAGCAACAAGTAACATACAAGAGAAACCCCATATGCTTAACAGCTGACCTTTTAGCAGAAACTCTGCAGGCCAGAAGGGAATGGCAGGATATATTGAAAGTACGGAAAGGGAAAAGTCTACAACAAAGATTACTGTACTTGGATCTCATTCAAACTTGATGGAGAAATAAAAACCTTTTCAGACAAACAAAAGTTAAGAGTCCTCAGTATCAACAAACCAGCTTTACAACAAATGTTCAGTTCAGTTATGTCACTCAGTCATGTCTGACTCTTTGCAGTCCCATGGACTGCAGCACACGATACCTCCCTGTCCATCACCAACTCCCAGAGTTTACTCAAACTCATGTCCATTTAGTCAGTGATGCCATCCAACCATCTCATCCTCTGTCATCCCCTTCTCTTCCTGCCTTCAATCTTTCCCAGCATCAAGGTCTTTTCAAATGAGTCTGTTCTTCACATCAGATGGCCACGGTATTGGAGTTTCAGCTTCAGCATCATTCCTTCCATTGAAGATTCAGGACTCATTTCCTTTAGAATGGACTGGTTGGGTCTCCTTGCAGTCCAAGGGACTCTCAAGAGTCTTCTCCAACACCACACTTCAAAAGCATCAATTCTTCGGTGCTCAGCTTTCTTTATAGTCCAACTCTCACATCCATACATGACCACTGGACAAACCACAGCCTTGACTAGACGGACCTTTGTTGGCAAAGTAATGACTCTGCTTTTTAATATGCTGTCTAGGTTGGTCATAACTCCTTCCAAGGAGTAAGTGTCTTTTAATTTCATGGCTTCAGTCACCATCTGCAGTGATTTTGGAGCCTAAAACAATAAAGTCTGCCACTGTTGCCACTATTTCCCCATCTATGTGCCATGAAGTGATGGGACCAGATACCATGATCTTCGTTTTCTGAATGTTAAGCCAACTTTTTCACTCTCCTCTTTCACTTTCATCTGAGGCTCTTTAGTTCTTCTTTATTTTCTGCAATAGTGTGGCATCATCTGCATATCTGAGGTTATAGATATTTCTCCTGGCAATCTTGATTTCAACTTGTGCTTCATCCAGTCCAGAATTTCTCATAATGTACTCTGCATATAAGTTAAACAGGCCGGGTAACAGTATACATCCTTGACATACTCCTTTTCCAATTTGGAACCAGTCTATTGTTCCATGTCCAGTTCTAACTGTTGCTTCCTGACCTGCATACAGGTTTCTCAAGAGGCAGGTCAGGTGGTCTGGTATTTCCATCTCTTTCAGAATTTTCCACAGTTTACTGTGATCCACACAGTCAAAGGCTTTGGCATAATCAATAAAGCAGAAATAGATGTTTTTCTGGAACTCTCTTGCTTTTTTGATGATCCAACGGATGCTGGCAACTTGATCTCTGATTCCTCTGTTTTTTCTAAAACCAGTTTGAACATCTGGAAGTTCACAGTTCACATATTGTTGAAGCCTTGCTTGGAGAATTTTGAGCATTACTTTGCTGGCGTGTGAGGTGAGTGCAATTGTGCAGTAGTTTGAACATTCTTTGGCATTGACTTTTTTGGAACTAGAATGAAAACTGACCTTTTCCAGTCCTGTGGCCACTGCTGAATTTTCCAAATTTGCTACCATATTGTGTGCAGCACTTTCACAGCATCATCTTTTAGGATTTGAAATAACTCAACTGAAATTCTATCACCTCCACTAGCTTTGTTCTTGGTGAGGCTTTGTAAGGCCCACCTGACTTCACATTCCAGGATGTCTGGCTCTCAGTGAGTGATCACACCATCGTAATTATCTGGGTTGTAAAGATCTTTTTTATATAGTTCTTCTATGTATTCCTGCCACCTCTTCTTAAAATCTTCTTTTTCTGTTAGGTTCATACTACGTGTGTCCTTTATTGAGCACATCTTTGCATGAAATGTTCCCTTGGTATCTCTATTTTTCTTGACGAGATCTCCAGTCTCCCATTCTATTGCTTTCCTTTTACTGATCACCGAGGAAGGTTTTCTTATCTCTCATTGCTATTCTTTGGAACTCTGCATTCAAATGGTATATCTTTCCATTTCTCCTTTGCTTTCTGCTTCTCTTCTTTTCACAGCTATTTGTAAGGCCACCTCAGACAGTCATTTTGCATTTTTACATTTCTCTTCTTGGAGATGGTCTTGATCCCTGTCCCCTGTACAATATCACAAACATCCATCCATAGTTCATCAGGTACAAATAGTTCATCAGGCACATAGTATATCAGGCACAAATGTTAAATGGACTTACATAGTCAAGAAATACAAAAGAAGGAAAAAATATGCAAAATCAACCCCAAACAATTACAAAAATTGTTCCTATGAAATAGGAACATAGATATCAATAATTACTTTAAATGTAAATAGATTAAGTGTTCCAACCAAATAACACAGACTGGCTGAATGGACACCAAAAAAAAAAAAAAACTTATATACATGCTGTCTACAAGAAACCCACCTCAGACTTAATGATACATATATACTGAAAGTGAAAGGATGGAAAAATATTTGCCATGCACATGGGAAGCAAAAGAAAGCTGGAGTACCAATCCTCATATCAGACAAAATAGACCTTAAAATAAAGAAGATTATAACAGATAAGGAAGGACATTACATAATGATCAAGGGATCAATTCAAGAGGAAGACATAACAACTGTAAATATCTATGCACTCAACATAGGAGCACCTGAATGCATAAGACAAACACTAACAGACATAAAAGGAGAAATTGACTAACACAGTCATAAAAGACTTTAACACCCCACTCACACCAATGGACAGATCATCAAAACAGAAAATTAATAAGGAAATGCAAGTCTTAAATGATACATTAGATGAGATGCATCTCATTGATCTCTTCAGGACATTTCATCCAAAGGCAGAAGACTACATCTTCTTCTCAAGTGCACATGGAACATTCTCTAGGATAGACCATATCTTGGGTCACAAATCAAACCTCAGTAAATTTAAGAAAACTGAAATCATATCAAGGATCTTCTCCCACAATGCTATGAGGGTAGATATCAATTACAAAAAAGAAAGTGTAAGAAACAAAAACACATGGAGATGAAATAACACATTTCTAACTAACCAACAGGTTACTGAACAAATCAAGAGGGCAATCAAAAAATTCCTAGAAATGAATGGCATTGAAAACACAACAACTCAAAACCTACGGGATGCAGCAAAAGCAGGCCTAAGAGAGAAGTTTCTAGAAATACAGTCCTACCTCAAGAAACAAGAAAAACATCCAACAGTAAATCCAAGTTAGGTTTAACTTTTAGACCTAAAACAACTGGAAAAGGGAGAACCAAAAAACCCAAAATTAGTAGAAGGAAAGAAATCATAAAGATCCAAGCAGAAATAAATGAAAAAAAGAAACAATAGTAAAGATCAAGTTGGGTTTATTTCAGGAATGCAAGGATTCTTCATTCTTCAGGGACTGACAAAAATCAATCAATGTGATACACCATATTAACATACTGAAAGATAAAAACCATATGATAATCTCAATAAATGCAGAAAAAACCTTTGACAAAATTCAACACCATTTATGATTAAAACTCTTCAAAAATTGGGCACAAAAGGATCCTACCTCAACATAGTAAAGGCCATATATGATAAGCCTACAAGAAACAATATCTCAATGGTGAAAAACTAAAACCATTCCCCCTAAGATCAGGAACAATACAAGGGTGTCCACTTTCACCATCATTCAACATAGTTCTGAAAGTTCTAGCTACAGCAATCAGACAAGAAAAAAATAAATAAAAGGAATCATATTTGAAAAGAAGAAGTAAAGTTCTCACTGTTTGCAGATGACAGGATACTGTACATAGAAAAACCTAAAGATACTATCAGAAAATTACTAGAGCTGATCAGTGAATTTGGCAAAGTTGCAAGATACAAAATCAATACACAGAAATCACTTGGATTTCTAGATACTAACAACAAAAAATTAGAAAGAGAATTTAAGGAATCAATCCCATTCACCATTGCAACAAAAAGAGTTAAATATCTAGGAACAAACTTACCTAAAGATACAAAAAAACTGTACACAGAAAATTACAAGACAATAATGTAAGAAATCAAAGATGACATAAACAGATGGAGAGATATTCCATGTACTTGGGTAGAAGAATCAATATCGTGAAAATGACTATACTACTAAATACAAACTACATATTCAGTGTGATCCCTATATAATTACCAATGGCATTTTTTCACAGAACTAGAACAAAAATTTCACAATTCATATAGAAACAAAAAAGACCTTGACTAGCCAAAGCGGTCTTGAGAAAGAATAATGGAGCTGGAGGAATCAACCTTCCTGACTTCAGATTATACTACAAAGCTACAGTCATCAAGACAGTATGGTACTGGCACAAAAACAGAAATATAGACCAATGGAACAAGAAAGAAAGCCCAGAAATAAACCCATGCACCTATGGGTACCTTATTTTTGACATAGGAGGCAAGAATATACAATGGGGCAGACAGCCTCTTCAGCAAATGGTGCTGGGGAAATTGGACAGCTACATGTAAAAGAATGAAATTATAACACTTCTTAACACCATACACAAAGGTAAACTCCAAATGGATTAAAGACCTAAATATAAGACCAGAAACTAAAAAACTCAGAGGAAAACATAGGCAGAACAGCTGATGACATAAATCAAAGCAAGATCCTCTTTGACCCACCTCCTAGAGTAACGGAAATAAAAACAAAAATAAACAAGTGGGATGTGATTAAACTTAAAAGCTTTTGCACAGAAAAAGAAACTATAAGCAAGGTGAAATGACAACCCTCAGAATGGGAGAAAATAATAGCAAATGAAACAACTGACAAAGGATTAATTTCCAAAATATACATGCAGCTCATTCAACTTCATACCAGAAAAACAAAAAACCCAATCAAAAGTGGGAAAGTGACCTGAAGAGACATTTCTCCAAAGAAAACATAAGGATGGCTAACAAACACATGAAAAGATGCTCTACATTATTTTAAAAATGCAAATCAAAACCATAATGATATATAACACCTCATAGCAGTCAAAATGGCCATCATCAGAAAGTCTACAAACAATAAATGCTGGAGAGGGTATGGAGAAAAAGGGAGTGCTCTTGCTCTGTTGGTGGGAATGTAAATTGATACCACCACTATGGAAGATGGTATAAAGATTCCTTAAAAATCTAGGAATAAAACAACCATATGACCCAGCAATCCCATTCCTAGGCATATACCCTGAGGAAACTAAAATTTAAAAAGACACATGTATCCCATTGTTCATTGCAGCACTATTTACAAGAGCTAGAACAAAGAAGCAACCTAGATTTCCATCAATAGATGAATGGATAAAAAAGTAGTGGTATATATACACAATGGAATATTACTCAGCCATAAAAAGGAACGTCTTTGAGTCAGTTCTAAAGAGGTGGATGAACCTAGAGCCTATTATACAGAGTAAAGTATGTCAGAAAGAGACAAATAAATATCGTATTCTAACACATATATATAGAATCTACAAAAATGGTACTGAAGAATTTATTTACAGGTCAGCAGTGGAGAAACAGACATAGAGAATAGACTTATGGACATGAGGAGAGGGGAGAAGAGGGTGAGATGTGTGGAAAGAGTAACATGGAAACTTACATTACCATATGTACAATAGATAGCCAACAGGAATTTGCTGTATGGCTAAGGAAACTCAAACAGGGGTCCTGTATCAACCTAGAGGGGTGGGATGGGAAGGTAGATGGGAGAGAAGTTCAAAAGTGACGGGATATATGTATAACTATGGCTGATTCATGTTGAGGTTTGACAGAAAACAACAAAATTCTGTAAAGCAATAATCCTTCAATTAAAAAATTAATAATTTTTTTAAAAGAAAAATATAAATTTGTTAAACTATAAAAATAAAGACATAAGAGCTTGTAATTTTCTACTTATAAATGGTTTAAAAACATATATCAATAAAACTTAATAAAGAGTCTGAAATAGACCCATACTACTATGCTCAATTTACTTTTGAGCCAAGGAATTCAAAGGAGAAGTGTGTCTTTTCAGCAAATGNAATCCTTCAATTAAAAAATTAATAATTTTTTTAAAAGAAAAATATAAATTTGTTAAACTATAAAAATAAAGACATAAGAGCTTGTAATTTTCTACTTATAAATGGTTTAAAAACATATATCAATAAAACTTAATAAAGAGTCTGAAATAGACCCATACTACTATGCTCAATTTACTTTTGAGCCAAGGAATTCAAAGGAGAAGTGTGTCTTTTCAGCAAATGGTATCTGTACCAGTATCTATACACAAACAACCACAATTCACTCCACAGCACTTACTATTACAAAAAGTAACTTGAATTAGAATATAGCCAAAGGGTAACTAAATTATAGAACTTGCATAAGAAGGCACAGGGAGAATCTTAGTGACTTTGGGTTAATTAGATATCTTACATAGGACTCAAAAAGCACAAATTACGTAAGACTCATAAATTGAACTATACCAAAATTAAATGCCTTGCTCTTTTAGAGACACTATCAACACACTGTTAAGGAGTGGAAAAAGCAAACTACAGATTGAGAGAAAATATCTGCAAAACATACACTTGACAAAAGGTTATAAAATATAAAACCTCTTACAACTCAGTAATATGAATATGAACAACACAAAATTTTAATGGGCAATAAATTTAAATAGGCAATGTACCAAAGAAAATATACACATGGCAAATAAACCATGAAAAGACACTCAAGATCATTAGCCATTAGGGAAAGCAAATAAAACCACAATGAGATATACTACTACATACCCATTAGAGTGACTTACATTCAAACTGACAAAACCAAATTTTGGCAAGGATATGGAACCACCTGGAACTAAAACTGCTGGTGGAGATGCTAAATGTAAAACCATTTTGGAAAACAGCTTGGCAGAATTCTACTCTTAAGTATTTATGCAAGAGACAGAGAAATACGTGCCTACATACATCAAGACTTGAATTTCAATCACGATAGGTGATTTATTCATAGCAATCACCAACTGTAACAATTCAAATGTCAATCTTCTGTGGATAAACAGATTGTAGTATATTCATATAATGAAACATTAATCAGCAGTAAAAAGAAATCAACTGATAGACTCAATAATACGGGAATCTCAACAAACTATATTAAGTGAAGTCAAGTCAGACAGAAAAGACCACATACCATATGTTCATTTATATGAAATTTTAGAGGATTTATAGTGTTAAAAAGAAGATCAGAGGGGTTGCCAAGAGCTAAGGGCACTAGAAAGCAATTAATTGCAAATGAAGACTTTCAGGGGTTATGCAAATGTCCTATACCATGAGTACAGTGATTACATACTGTATATATATGTCAAAACTCATCAGAACTTTAAAATCAACTAATTTATAATTTAAATAATATCTCAATAAAGTTGATTCTTAAAATATATCAGAATGGAAGATCTGAAATAGTCATCATGTGTTGATTGCATGCTTGTTTACATAGAAACCACAAGGGAATCTACAAAGAAGGCAATAAAATAAGCAAATAATGTCAATATTATGGTTGACAATTCAACAAGAATACCTGACAAAAATATAAAAGCCTCATATACTGTAATCAAGCTGAAAGTACAACAAAGGAATCTATGAGAAAAAAAAAAAACTCCAAAGAAAATATAAGTAAAAATATTCATCAATTTAAGCTGTGAATTTATGACAAAAAAATTATTAATATATGTTATCTTAAAGCTCAGCATTCAGAAAACTAAGATCATGGCATCTGGTCCCATCAGTTCAGTTCAGTCGCTCAGTCGTGTCCAACTCTTTGCGACCCCAGTCACTCAGTCGTGTCCAACTCTTTGCGACCCCATAAATCGCAGCACGCCAAGCCTCCCTGTCCATCACCAACTCCGGAGTTCACTCAGACTCACGTTCATCGAGTCCGTGATGCCATCCAGCCATCTCATTCTCTGTTGTCCCCTTCTCCTTTTGCCCCCAATCCTTCCCAGCATCAGAGTCTTTTCCAATGAGTCAACTCTTCGCATGAGCTGGCCAAAGTACTGGAGTTTCAGCTTTAGCATCATTCCTTCCAAAGAAATCCCAGGGCCTATCTCCTTCAGAATGGACTGGTTGGATCTCCTTGCAATCCAAGGGACTCTCAAGAGTCTTCTCCAACACCACAGTTCAAAAGCATCAATTCTTTGGTACTCAGCCTTCTTCACAGTCCAACTCTCACATCCATATATGACCACTGGAAAAACCATAGCCTTGACTAGATGGACCTTAGTCAGCAAAGTAATGTTTCTGGTTTTGAATATGCTATCTAGATTGGTTATAACTTTTCTTCCAAGGAGTAAGTGTCTTTTAATTTTATGGCTACAGTCACCATCAGCAGTGATTTTGGAGCCCAAAAAAATGAAATCTGACACTGTTTCCACTGTTTTCCTATCTATTTCCCATGAAGTGATGGGACCGGA
>SJYA01002408.1:569087-610088 GCA_006410615.1 Neotragus moschatus
AACTTCTCTTCCAAGGAGTAAGCATCTTTTAATTTCATGGCTGCAGTCACCATCTGCAGTGATTTTGGAGCCCAAGAAAATAAAGGCTGATAAGGTAGCCACTGTTTCCCCATCTATTTCCCATGAAGTGATGGGACCGGATTCCATGATCTTCGTTTTCTGAATGTTGAGCTTTAAGCCAACTTTGTCACTTTCCTCTTTCACTTTCATCAAGAGGCTTTTTAGTTCCTCTTCACTTTCTGCCATAAGGGTGGTGTCATCTGCATATCTAATCTAAGGTTATTGATATTTCTCCTGGCAATCTTGATTCCAGTTTGTGTTTCTTCCAGTCCAGCGTTTCTCATGATGTACTCTGCATATAAGTTAAATAAGCAGGGTGACAATATACAGCATTGATGTACTCCTTTTCCTATTTGGAACCAGTCTGTTGTTCCATGTCCAGTTCTAACTGTTGCTTCTTGACCTGCATACAGATTTCTCAAGAGGCAGATTAGGTCCCATCACTTCATGGCAAACAGATGGCGAAACAATGGAAACAGTGTCAGACTTTATTTGGGGGGGGGGGGCTCCAGAATCACTGCAGGTGGTGATTGCAGCCATGAAATTAAAAGACATTTACTCCTTGGAAGGAAAATTATGACCAACCTAGATAGCATATTGAAAAGCAATGACATTACCTTGCCAAAAAAGGTCCACCTAGTCAAGGCTATGGTTTTTCCAGTGATCATGTATGGATGTGAGAGTTGGACTATGAAGAAAGTTGAGTACCGAAGAATTGATACTTTTGAACTGTGGTGTTGGAGAAGGCTCTTGAGAGTGCCTTCAACTGCAAGGAGACCCAACCAGTCCATTTTGAAGGAGATCAACCCTGGGTGTTCATTGGAAGGACTGATGCTGAAGTCTAATACTTTGGCCACCTCATGCGAAGAGTTGACTCACTGGAAAAGACTCTGATGCTGGGAGGGATTGGGGCAGGAGGAGAAGGGGATGACAGAGGATGAGATGGCTGGATGGCATCACTGACAAATGGACATGAGTTTGGGTAAACTCTGGGAGTTGGTGATGGACAGGGAGGCCTGGCATGCTCTGCTTAATGGAGTCGCAAAGAGTCGGACATGACTGAGTGAACTGAACTGAACTGAACTGATCTTCCTCTACCAAAATTTACAATTCCTATGATAAGATACTGTACTAGGCATTATCTATTGTTGTTTAACAAATTACCCCTAAAATTTTGCAAGTTAAGCCACAAGTATTCATTATTTCACAGAGTTTTTCAGGATCAGGAATCTGGAATCCCTTGGTTCCATGATCCTTGCTAGGATTTCTCAAAAATCTCTAGTCAAAGTATGATCCAGGCTATAGTCTCTAAGATTCAACATCCAACTGGAGCTGGAAGATCTGTTTCCAAGTTCATTCATGCTGATATTTGGCAAAAGGCTCAGTTCCTCACCATATGAATCCCTGCACAGGACTACCCATGACATGATTTCTACCAGAACAAGCAAAACATACACATACAAGATAGAGAGAAACCAATATGGAAACCACAACTGTTTTACAACCTATTCTCAAAATGACATTCCATCACTTTTTCTGTGGTCTATTTTTTAGAAGTGAACCAATAAATCCAGCTCACACTCAAGGGGCAGAAATTACAAAAGGTTATAAATACAGGAGATAGGAATCATTAGGAGTTAATACCAATAAAAAATTAAAAGAGATGACCTTACTAATAATCAGAAATAATGTGAAATAAAGTGGAATATATCATATTATTTCGTATCTATTGGGCTGCCATCTCTGGGGTCGCACAGAGTTGGACATGACTGAAGCAACTTAGCAGCAGCAGCAGCAGTAGCATAACATAAATAATTAAAAAGCCTATCAGTACTTGGCAAGGGGGTAGGACCATAAAGAATCCTATTTATTCAGACAGAAGTATAAAGTCACATTACAGAGCAGTCTTGCAATTTCTCACACAGTTTACAATGGCTCAGCAATTCCAATCAGATACATGATTACATATATTTTAGACAACAGTATCTTCCAGACAAGTAAAGTCTGTTCACTACAGCCTTGTTTGTTTCTACAAGTCTAGAAACATCCTAAATACTCATCAACAGAGGAATGGACAAATAAATCAGCTGTACCAAACGATACTATATAACCTATAAAGTGATCAAGTTAAAGCTGCTGCTGCTAAGTCGCTTCAGCCCTGTCCGACTCTGTGCAACCCCATAGATGGCAACCCACTAGGCTTCTCTGTCTCTGGGATTCTCCAGGCAAGAATACTGGAGTGGGTTGCCATTTCCTTCTCCAATGCATGAAACTGAAAAGCGGAAGTGAAGCCGCTCAGTTGTGCCCGACTCTTAGCGATCCCATGGACTGTAGCCTACCAGGCTCCTCTGTCCATGGGATTTTCCAGGCAAGAGTGCTGGAGTGGGGTGCCACTGCCTTCTCCGCAAATTAAAGCTAAGTAAATCCATATAATAGATCACAAAAACAATACTGAGTAAGACAGTAATGTAATATGTAATAAAGTAATATGCAAAGCATATTCAGATCCACACAAATATTTCTAATATGTACAAGGCACAGTTATTCTATTAATAATGCATGAATCATAAGGATACATTCTAAATAAATGATAGTAGTTGATTCTATCATTATTAGAGGAAAAACAGAGGGGAAAAGAGCATTATTTCAATAATAAAATTTTAAGAAAAACCAAGACAAGTAATGTTTATTAATTCTGGATGGTATTATATCATTCTTATAATTTACTGTAGTTACTAAAATTTTCACAAATAGGCTAGTGGAGCATCTAGGCAACTGACAAACCTAAATATAAGTAACATATACTTCTTTTTCTAAAGGAAATTATACCTTCGTATTAGCAAGCTCTTATTACGGTAAGAAGCACCTTAAAAATGATAGCTTTCAGAGAACTATCTCTTATTCTCCTGTATCTGAGTCTGTTTAAAATCTGCAGACTAAAACTGCATGTCTGGGGAAAAATCTATTCTACTCCACAGTGAATGCAGTGATAATTTCAGTTCAGTTCAGTTCAGTCTCTCAGTCGTGTCCGACTCTTTGTGATCCCATGAATCATAGCACGCCAGGCTTGGGTATGTCTTATTCCTGGACTTCTTAATAACATGTAATCCTTCCTAAAAGAAAACTGAAAGATCTTTTAACGTTAAGATTTAGGTTTCTAAAAGTTATAGATTCTTCAACTGGTAGAACCTACTAACTGTAGGTTAAATTTTTTTCATAATTAGACATATACAGAGGAAAATGTGTGAAAATAGCCATATTTCCTTTCCTCTTATTCATCTTTAAAAGAAGCAAATTTACTTATTGCAAATTCCAATATATTTCTAATTAAATTATTATCCCAACATAGTATAAATACAGTGAGGAGCAAATAAACATCACTTCACTAATTCTTATTCTCACTATAAAAAGTTTAAGTTAACCCAATGAGAAAAAAATGTCTGTAATAAAGAAAATAAAGAACACTAAAATTGTATAGCTTGTTCAGTTCAGTTCAGTTCAGTCTCTTAGTCGTCTGACTAAGTCCGACTCTTTGTGACCCCATGAATCACAGCACGCCAGGCCTCCCTGTCCATCACCAACTCCCAGAGTTCACTTAGACTCACGCCCATCAAGTCAGCAATGCCATCCAGCGGTGGGCATTATTAATTTATTGCCATTTTATAGATGAGGACTTAAGATAGTAAAGGAATTTTTGAGCGGAATTAAAGAAAAACATTTTTTTGAGGAAACACCAGGCCTTGGAACAGGATATTCTGAGATTTCTCTTCCAGGACTCTTTCCACAACATCAACAACAAATGAATGTGCATTTCTCAGTCCAAGAAGATAATAGGAAGAGATGATGGCTGTCTGGACAAGCATGACTGAAGAGACGAGTTTCACTCTTCAGGTCTCGCTAGCTTTTCTTGACATTTATTTTTACCCAAAACCTAGAGCTCATCCATATCAATTTCTAATTTTTATTTAATCACCCTACTTCCAAAAATATTCATGTTGTCAACTGCTGCTCCCCTCCAGAGTCATGCCGTTTCTGTTACCTGGGAGTATCCCAGTGTTTATTTCAGTATATTTTACAGTATTATAACTCAAGAAGAAAAAGAAAAATAGTTATAGTTATCTCAGATAATTTTAAAGATACTTGTTCTAATTTTTCCTTACAGTTGAAACTTCCAGTCCTGTGATAGTTAATTTCATATGTTAACTTGACTGGATTGCACCGTGCTCATAGTATTTAGCTAAAGATTATTTCTGGGTGTGTCTATAACGTATTTCTGGATAAGGTTAACATTTGAATTTGTCAGCTGAGAAAAGCAGATTGCCCTTCCCAATGTGAGTGAGCCTCACTGAATCACTGAAGGCCTGAACAGAATAAAAGTCTAAGAAAATAATTCTCTTTGCCTGATTGTCTCTGAACTGGACATTGGTCTTTCTGGTCTTCCAATTTAGATTGACTAGAACTTTCACCATCAGCCCTCCCAGTTCTCAGGCCTTTAGTCTTGACTGGAACTCCTGGGTCTGAGATACTTATCCTCCATAAATATGTGAGCCAAAAACTTACTCTATTTCTAAATAAAGTCATATATTTATTTTACACACACACACACACACACGTGTGTGTGTGAACATATGTATGTGTGTGTATGAGAACTGCTCACTGTGTAGATATTCAGATAGACAGAACAGGGTGGGNCTCCTGGGTCTGAGATACTTATCCTCCATAAATATGTGAGCCAAAAACTTACTCTATTTCTAAATAAAGTCATATATTTATTTTACACACACACACACACACACGTGTGTGTGTGAACATATGTATGTGTGTGTATGAGAACTGCTCACTGTGTAGATATTCAGATAGACAGAACAGGGTGGGAGGGATAAATGTGGAGATAGATTCCTAAATATGGAAAATCCCATAACAGAATCCTGAAAAATTCCATAGCTGATTTCCTGAGTAACCTATTAGCTAACACTGGGCTACTAATTTACTTGCATAAGAATTTTGGCTTTTAATTAATTGACAAAATGAAAAAAGGCAAATTAAACAATAATTTGCTATTTAATAATATCAAATAATAGATATTAGAACTAGAATTAATTTAGAAGTTATCTAAATTCAACTGTTCCATTGCACACATGAGAAAAATAAATTATAGAGGTTAAATGACATACCTGCCTTGGTCAAAGATAGTTAGAGACAAAACTGGAAATCAAACATAAGTCACCATAGCATATTTATTCAGTCTTCTTCCTATTGCACTACATTGTTGGTTTTACAGTTATAATTATAGTTTGACTTGAGGTCTTTACAATTTTTCTCAAGGTCTCTCATTATGAACACTATAACATGGCTAGTTGAATATAGGGGTGTAATGAGCTCCCAGGGAATAAAGTTCAACCATACAACCCATCAGGCAGCAGTCAGCCAGCAACACATTACCTAACAATCATTGATACTACATTGAAAGAACTACATTCAAAAAGCAAAAACTTCCCAATATAAGCTTCCAGATGATTGTAAGTAAAGAACAGAATATATTTTACTGTGCCTACACTAACCTCAAGACATTTTTCAAAAATATTTAAAAGACAAAATTCTTCTTGTTAGGATAATTTCACAGTGAATCACAAGAGGAAATTTAATATATTTTATTAAATCCACGATTCAAAGTAAGAAGCAGAGACTTAGGATAGGTGAATAAGAGTCATGAACACAGGGCAAATACCCTGAAAGACAAAATATGCAGAAGCTGAGAAATATCAAGGAACTTTTCACACACTGCCACCAAAGGAAATTTAATGCTACTCACAGAAAAGAACTGGACCTCAGGATATAACCCAGATTACCTAACACCAAGTGGACGCTCTCCACTTAAAACTCTAGGTTCAAATACTAAATGTTTTTCAGTTTCTAACTCTTGTCAACTCTTTGCAAACCCATGGTATGCAGCACGCCAGGCTTTCCTGTCCTCCACTACCTCCACGTCAGTTCGGATTCATGTCCATTGAGTTGGTGATTCTATCCAACCATCTCATCCTCTGCCACTCCCTTCATCTGTCCTCAATCTTTTCCTAGCATTAGGGTCTTTTCCAATGAGTTGGCTCTTCGCATGAGGTGGCCAAAGTATTGGAGCTTCAGCATCAGTATCAAATACTATATAGTAGGAGATCATTTACCCAGAATTTTTAGGACTTAATTTATTCAAAATTATCAGATTCCCTGAGTTTAGATATCCAACAGTTTGAAAAATATGATCCCCTCTCCAACTTCTAGATGCGATTCTCTTTGATTTCCATTTCATTAAATGAATACACACACACATATACATATACTTACACAACTACTGTTCATCATAGTCACTGAAATTATGACATCAGCACACATCTTGAATTGTACTTCAACTATTACCATGATGGATTATCATTTAAAAATCATTTCACAACAATTGTTTTGTTTCCAATCTTCTGATGTCTATTCCCAGTCAAAAGAGAAAAGAATCCCCATATCACTTCTATATTAACTTTGCTGTGTTATGCTTAGTGAATCAGTCATGTCCAGTTCTTTGCCACACCATGGATGGTAACCTGCCAGGCTCCTCTGTCCATGGGGAATCTCCAGGCAAGAATACTGGAGTGGGTTGCCATGCCCTCCTCCAGGGAATCTTCCCAACCCAGGGATCAAACCCAGGTCTCCCGCATTGCAGATGGATTCNATATTCAGATAGACAGAACAGGGTGGGAGGGATAAATGTGGAGATAGATTCCTAAATATGGAAAATCCCATAACAGAATCCTGAAAAATTCCATAGCTGATTTCCTGAGTAACCTATTAGCTAACACTGGGCTACTAATTTACTTGCATAAGAATTTTGGCTTTTAATTAATTGACAAAATGAAAAAAGGCAAATTAAACAATAATTTGCTATTTAATAATATCAAATAATAGATATTAGAACTAGAATTAATTTAGAAGTTATCTAAATTCAACTGTTCCATTGCACACATGAGAAAAATAAATTATAGAGGTTAAATGACATACCTGCCTTGGTCAAAGATAGTTAGAGACAAAACTGGAAATCAAACATAAGTCACCATAGCATATTTATTCAGTCTTCTTCCTATTGCACTACATTGTTGGTTTTACAGTTATAATTATAGTTTGACTTGAGGTCTTTACAATTTTTCTCAAGGTCTCTCATTATGAACACTATAACATGGCTAGTTGAATATAGGGGTGTAATGAGCTCCCAGGGAATAAAGTTCAACCATACAACCCATCAGGCAGCAGTCAGCCAGCAACACATTACCTAACAATCATTGATACTACATTGAAAGAACTACATTCAAAAAGCAAAAACTTCCCAATATAAGCTTCCAGATGATTGTAAGTAAAGAACAGAATATATTTTACTGTGCCTACACTAACCTCAAGACATTTTTCAAAAATATTTAAAAGACAAAATTCTTCTTGTTAGGATAATTTCACAGTGAATCACAAGAGGAAATTTAATATATTTTATTAAATCCAC
Organism: Neotragus moschatus; assembly: GCA_006410615.1. Taxonomy (NCBI): domain Eukaryota; kingdom Metazoa; phylum Chordata; class Mammalia; order Artiodactyla; family Bovidae; genus Neotragus; species Neotragus moschatus. The sequence continues at coordinate 576,679 of SJYA01002408.1, forward strand.
GATTCAAAGTAAGAAGCAGAGACTTAGGATAGGTGAATAAGAGTCATGAACACAGGGCAAATACCCTGAAAGACAAAATATGCAGAAGCTGAGAAGTATCAAGGAACTTTTCACACACTGCCACCAAAGGAAATTTAATGCTACTCACAGAAAAGAACTGGACCTCAGGATATAACCCAGATTACCTAACACCAAGTGGACGCTCTCCACTTAAAACTCTAGGTTCAAATACTAAATGTTTTTCAGTTTCTAACTCTTGTCAACTCTTTGCAAACCCATGGTATGCAGCACGCCAGGCTTTCCTGTCCTCCACTACCTCCACGTCAGTTCGGATTCATGTCCATTGAGTTGGTGATTCTATCCAACCATCTCATCCTCTGCCACTCCCTTCATCTGTCCTCAATCTTTTCCTAGCATTAGGGTCTTTTCCAATGAGTTGGCTCTTCGCATGAGGTGGCCAAAGTATTGGAGCTTCAGCATCAGTATCAAATACTATATAGTAGGAGATCATTTACCCAGAATTTTTAGGACTTAATTTATTCAAAATTATCAGATTCCCTGAGTTTAGATATCCAACAGTTTGAAAAATATGATCCCCTCTCCAACTTCTAGATGCGATTCTCTTTGATTTCCATTTCATTAAATGAATACACACACACATATACATATACTTACACAACTACTGTTCATCATAGTCACTGAAATTATGACATCAGCACACATCTTGAATTGTACTTCAACTATTACCATGATGGATTATCATTTAAAAATCATTTCACAACAATTGTTTTGTTTCCAATCTTCTGATGTCTATTCCCAGTCAAAAGAGAAAAGAATCCCCATATCACTTCTATATTAACTTTGCTGTGTTATGCTTAGTGAATCAGTCATGTCCAGTTCTTTGCCACACCATGGATGGTAACCTGCCAGGCTCCTCTGTCCATGGGGAATCTCCAGGCAAGAATACTGGAGTGGGTTGCCATGCCCTCCTCCAGGGAATCTTCCCAACCCAGGGATCAAACCCAGGTCTCCCGCATTGCAGATGGATTCTTTACCATCTGAGCCACCAGGAAAGCCCAAAATAGTTGTAGTGCATGGACTTAGTTGCTCTGCAGCATGTGGGATCTTCCCAGATCAGGGATTGAACCCGTGTCTCTTGCACTGGCAGGCAGATTCTTTACCACTGAGCCACTTTAGAAAATATTAATTTTTTCCTACTGCAAATTTGTGTTCAACATATGGTTTTCTTAACAAAGCATTAGCAATGACTGGTGATCAAAGAGAAATGGGACTTTTTCTTCTAAAGGAAGTAGAATTAAGCCCTGAATTTCACCACCCACATAGCACGCATGTTCATGTCCAAGCTCTCCCCTCTCTTCCTCCTACCCTCTCTCTCTCCCTCTCTATACCACTCCCCCAACTCTGTAATGCTCCAATTCCCACCTAGGAATGCCAGGATGGAAGAAGAGCTCAGTTAAGTTTCTACAGATTGTCCTCTTAATAATTGAACCCAAACCTAACTGAATCATGGCAACCATGAATGAATCAAACTGAAAGAATTTGTTGAGGAAGTCATTTTTTTTGCCAATTCTAAATATAGGTATTTCTGATCCTGGCAAAAATCCCTCATATTGTACAGTCTTCGATTTATGTGGTCTGAAAAGGAGCATAGGAATAAAATACTGGTAGAAAATAGGTAACAGTTGATCCAATAGAACTTACAATATATTCTGAGCAGCTGAGTGTGGCTGTGGGACATAACAAGTATTGAGACCAATTACATTGAAACTGAAAAGTGGTCACAAATAATGTAAAGACAACTTGTTGCTTCAATTTACTAATCCTTGTATATAAGGGAAACATACATGTTGGGTATAAGAACAGTAACCATTTCATAAAAATGATTCAACATTAAAAGGAAAAAACTATCTTTAGTATCCTACATTCAATCCTGCTCAACGTATTTCCCCCCAACTTCAGACTATCACTCCCCAGATTCCCTTCAGATCACATGTATCCATTCTACTTAAACTGGATGAGTAAGGCCATCCTTACATATATTAGCCAACTTCTTCCTGTAATACTGACAAAAAAAAATGTTAAGTTTCTCTCGGTCTTACGTTAAAGTTTTTTGGGGTTAGATTCTTGTTGGGAAATACCAAACTGCTATATTTATTTATTTTGACATTCAAAAATGATTTTACTTGCTACAGAGTTAAAGTATAATTTAAGTATCTGCTGCTGAAACACTCATTTTTGATATAAGGCATGTCCCTTGGCCCAGTAATAAGTATTCCCCAAAATAAATATATAATGGATACTCTGAACACATTTGTACCACACACTGAAAACTGAAAGGAAGAGAGTTTCTTTTAGAACACAGATAAATGTAACCCTTCCCTGGAAAACAAGGCTCAGCCAATTTGTCAAAATTACTGGTTTCGAGGTAAGAAATCTTTTTTTTTTTTTTTTTAGCTGGATTTATAGTTTTTGGAACTTCATATTACAAAGTGAAAATTGTTCAGTCATATCCAACTCTTTGAGACTCCATGGACTATACAGTCCATGGAATTCTCCAGGCCAGAAACTGGAACGGGTAGCCTTTCCCTTCTCCAGGGGATCTTCCCAACCCAGAGATCAAACCCAGGTCTCTCTCATTGCAGGTGGATTTTTTACCAGGAGGGATTTAAACAGCTTTTGTGTGCTTCTGCCATTCTTTAAACAAGAACTATAGGCACCTGCTTTTATCCTGCTCCCCAAATGCTCCCAAGAAGCCAGAGAAAACTAAACTGCTCAACTTGTCTTCTATGTCATTCGAAAATTTCTAAGTCTTCAACCACAATTCAATGCAATTTACATCTGCAGTGTTTATGAAGAGCTAAATTTCATGTTCAATGCACACCCCCCAAAAAATGTTGTATTTATAAATGCATTATGAAATTATAATACCAGGCAAATCCTGGAAGCTCTTTAACCTCCCTTTCAGGTGGAATTCTTAAGTTAGCAAAGCCAAGAGGACTTCCTCTTTACCTTGTTAAAGTTAACCAGACCCAAACCCTAGAGTCTACCACTTCATCTGCAGCTCTGTTTTTCATCTTTAAAAATCAGCAAGAGATAAAAGCTCCTTTTTAACACTCAATAAATAGCAAGCACACATTCTCTTGATTTCTCATTTTTTAAAATTGACCTGAAAGCACATGTAGAATAGGAAATTCTGTACACAATTTAAAGAACTAACTTCTACACACTATCCTGGAAAGTCTTTCTGTCTTTCAAGAGACAAATGATTCCGTGTGTGTGTGTGTGTGTGTGTGTGTTAGTCGCTCAGTCGTGTCTGACTCTTTGCGACCACATGGACTATAACCTGCCTGACTTCTCTGTCCATGGAATTCTCCAGGCAAGAATACTGGAGTGGATTGTCATTCCCTTCTGCAGAAAAGGATTCCATAGATGCATCTAAATAAATAAAAGAAATTCCATTTTCCTGAAAAAAAATTATCTCTAGCTAATGAGCCAGAAACAATGACTGCTTGAAGAAACAGAATTTTTCACTTTTGAAAGTCCTGTTAACTTTTCCACTGAGCTCTGGTCTAAATTCAAAATCTTTAAAGTTTCTTACCTTTCTATCATATATTACAGAGTCAAAAATATCCATAAAATCACTCTATTCTATGAAAGTACTAGAATCATATGGGGTCCATATTTGCATTTAAATACATCCTTTCTGTCTTAGCCTTTTACTATCACTTTGACTTTTATGTTAATTCACAGATTTATGCTTTTTGTTATTATTACTGGCTTATATGTTCAGATTTCCTATGACTTAATGCGGCACTTTTTAGTTAATATAAATTAGTACTCCTCATCACAATCAATGTGTTTTCTACTTGGACTTCTCCACCTCTGCTATCAAATCATCAAGTCAACAGGTATTAGCTTGAGAACCAGCCTTACTCATCCCATTAACCTAATCCCCTATTTGCTTTGTACTTAGAGCTCCACTCTTCCTTACATTTTCCCCAATTATACTGTGACTCCTGGTCCTTCTTCCTACCGTATGGTTTTGGGTCACTATCAAATGATTTAAAAATATCTTTTTATATACCTCAATCCTGAGTGATAGTAAATTCTCTTTTCTTGGCCCACCTCATCTTTGTTCCTCCATTTCCAAATTGAAGATATTTTGTTATATGATTTCAGATAATCCTGGTGAGTTCTTCTTATGAAGAAGCAGCTTAGTTTTAGGAAACAGTGAAAAATAAAAATTAAATTTTATTAAGCTGAATAGTTCTCAGCACAGACATATTGGTTTTTCCACAGCACTGGTCAATTAGTTGAGCTATAATCACATATATTTCATAAATAAAATTTTTTAATAATTTTCCTAAAATAAACTTTCTGATGAGATTTAGCTCAAAAGGGGGTAAATAAAACATCTAGCACTACTTAAGACTTCAGAAAAAAAATTAAAGAAACAGGTTTTTGGCCTCATGGAAGTTACTACTTTACTAAACTCTTATTAACCATTTCCCCAAAATGTGGCTCTCACTATAAGATTCTTTGACAATGCCCAATTTAAATCTGAAAATCAAGGTTTAGGCCAATCACCATTGTTATTTTGAAAGACACAAACTTATTTAACTTCAATAATGTGGTAATTACAACATACACATAAAATATTCAATTTAAAACTATTTTATGATTCTTTTCTTCAATTTAGGATTTAAGGCCCAGTAATTCCAGTTTTACTTAATCCTTTTCTTAAGGCTTTGACATTCTTTTGGAGAGAGTTTTTATTCTTATCGTAAAGCAAACCCTTTACACCACAATTGTCTATTTTCTTGATTTTAAGTCATTCTCTATTCTAAACCATACCCATGAGACACAAAATGGTTTATGCATTTTACGTAAATTTAACACAGAGGTCCAGTTTTCTCTCCTTCTATTCTGTCACATTTGGCTATGCTGTCAACTTATTTTATTTCAAGGATTGAGCCATCCATGCCACCACTGCCACAAATGCTATCCTTTAATGAGATGAAGATTATCATAATTCTGCATTCTCTGCTAGCCTGCTTACCCTAAAAGTCACAGAAATTATTACAAAGTTTTAATTGGAAGGGTGACTTTGTTAGTAATATTTGCATTTTGAAAGGTTAGTTCAAGTCAAGCCCGGCAACAGGATCAGACTGAAGCTCCTGCAATGGCCAAAACTGGAGACAAAAAAGTCTGAACTATGGTAGGGCAATGAAGCGATAAAGGAAAGGAGAAGCTGAGGAGACATTTGAGAATAGACACTGGTTGATATTTAGGATCTAAAATTAGTAAGCACGAATTGCTTATTGACTCTAGGGAGATAATGAGGGAATCAATGAAAACTTTCAGATACCATGTATGTACTACTTAAAAATACAGAGAAAAATTCAGCCCTTCTGCTTGTCTTCTAGGCTGCAGTTTCTTCCATTCTTTTCTATTATCACTCTTCCACATGTTGTCTGCCTTCCAGACACTTGTCGAAAATATTTTGTTTGTTCAATAAAGCCTTTTCCAAGCTTCTCATTACATGTTCATTTCATTATCACTACCTAATTCTCATTTTATTGAGTTAGCCAAAAATTTGTTTAGGTTTTTCCGTGTGATCATCTGCAAAAACTCAAACAAACTTTCTGGCCAGCCCAATATATGCAAGAAAGGTATGTTCCAAAAGATGGACTTCATCTGTCATTTTGATCTGAGGCACATTATACCACTTAGTGAAGATTAGCTTGTGCCTAATTCAGGACTAAACCCTACTGAAGTACATCCATTTACTGATGGAAACTTGTCTATTTCTTGGCAGGTATAGTTACTTTAAACTACTTTCATGTGTGTTTTGTTCTCAGATTTGGATTTCAGTAAAATAATCATTATGGTTATTATTGGTCAAATTAAGAATGAACTTGCAGAAGTGGAATATTTCATCCACATTTATTTTCTACCATTTATTTTGCTGGTTTTACTTCTCTTACTTTAAACAAGAACAGCAGCCTGCTCATTTCCATTTTGGTCTAGTGTCAGTGTCCACTTCAGAGCACTTCTCATTTCCTCAGAACAAAGCCTTTCCTAAGCCCGGGGATCGTGGTTAGTGACCACATGGAATGGAAAGTGGGAGCAGCCAAAGGGACAAGAAACAGCTGGAAACCACTGAAGAGAGCTATAGGACATAAAAACATGAGGAATAAAAGTAAGAATATGACTAATGCTTGATATCCAGTGTCGCAAAATATTTTAGAAGTTTTGAGTTGTCTTTTCCTGGGTAACAGCCTTAAAAATCTATGTCCACTCTCTACCTTAAATCTTTTCTGGAATGAGGAGGTGTCATGTCCACATACAAACTAAATCAAAACAGAATAGCAATCATCAGCAAAGACTAAAATCTTACTGGGTGAAGGACAAATTAAGGTTTCTCTTGACAATAAAATGGCTCTGACTTGATATTTTATTGATTTAGTGTTACAATTTTTGATATCCAGTTTGAGAACTCTAGTTCACACCAGTTGGAAACTATAATTCCTTCTCCCAGACCCATGAGTTCAGAGATTCTTGAAGGTCAATTGCTCTTTAGTTTAACTCCTCACTATTTTATGAAAGTGCCTCTCCAATTTCTTGGTATCTCCAACAACAACAGAATCATATTTGCCAAGACACAGTAACTTTCAGTCAGATACCACCAAAGGAAAATAACAGCACTGTGGGTATTCATATAGGAAAATATGAATTTTGCCTTCAAATAAATTTATTGCTCCAAGACCATCAGAAACCACGTCCTGTTCCTGATGCTGACTATCCACTACCCTGAGTATCCTGCTAGCATCACAAGACATCCACTGATACACGAGTAGAACAGGTCAGGTTGAAAAGAAAGCAATACTTTTATACTGAATTTTCAGTCCCCACTTCAGTGAGGAAGGAAAGAACACTTCAGAATCCTAATAAAATCTGGACTTGATGTGAGTCTGATATATGAAGGGCACTGCAAGCCAGTGCTCTGTGACAATCTGGAGGGACACAGTGGAGAGGGAGGTGGGAGGGGTTTCAGGATAGAGGGGACACCTGTATACCTGTGACCAATTCATACTGATGTATGGCAAAGAACCATCACAATACTGTAATTATCCTCCAATTAAAACAAAGTTGTTTTTTTTTTAAAAAAAAAAAAGCAACCTAAAAATAAATCCCACATTCTGCAATTAAGACCATGAAGCCAAATAAATAAATACATATTTTTTTTAATGAACTTGATTCAGCAGCTCCAAAAGCAGAGAAAGAACTTGTGTGGGAAACACAGAGGTTTTGCGTGGTATTACTATTTCAATCAAAGGGAAAACTGCACCTGCTGAGTTTACTGCCACCTTCCACTCATTACCAAAATGTCTTATATTCATCCATGAAGAATGGCACATACTTTTCACAACCAAAATAACAGTAGGAAATACAAATCCGTAGCATGAGTCATCTCTATGAGAGAAGTATTTGTATTCTAAGGCTACTGACTAATACCTGTCTGTTGGCCAAGCCATCACCATTCCAACAGGCATAAATTAGTGAGGAGACCTGATCTGTGACTTTCTAAACAACCACGTTAACTTACATTCATCATAAAGATTGCAGAGTCTCTTTCTAACAGAAAAGAAATAGCATTTCTTTATTTCTCTCATGTTTCAGCATGACTGAACAATGCTTTTTAATATTCAGAATCTACTATGTGTCAGTAGTAGATTCTAAAACTATGGATGTTATTTCATATACATTATGTCATTCACTTCTGTTGGCAATTCTATAAAGTAGATGGCATTCCCATTTTACAAAGGAGGAAACCTTGGCTCAGACAGGTTTGATAACACCGAATTCCACAGCCAACAAATGGCAGAGCTGGGGTTTGAACACAGGTCAACTAAGTAGACAACAACAGATTGCTTCCTCTGGGCTATAATACACACACAGTTACTTTATTTTCTAGTAGTTTCCCCATTTTCACACATAGATCCTTGTAGGTTTCCTAATAGGATTCCTCATAGTAATCTTAAACTTTCCTTGTAAATTTCACCTAATAATTTCTGTAAATGTATTTCCCTTGTTTATTGTCCAGCCATCTACCAGATAGCAATCTTTTTGATAGCTGAGCAATGCCTGCCTTTTTCATCTTTGTATACAAAGCACCCAGCACAGAATAGTAGGAACTCAATACTTGTTGAAATTAAAGAATGAATAGATATATTCCCCTCGAGCTTCCTGGGAGATCAGTGGTAAAGAATTAGACTGCCAATGCAGGAGATGCAGGAGACACATGTTCACTCCCCAGATCAGGAAGATTCCCTAGAGAAGGCAATGGCAACCTACTCCAGTATTCTTGCCTGGGAAATCCCATGGGAGAGGAACCTGGTGGGCTACAGTCCACTGGACAGCAAACAGCCAGACATGACTCGAGCGACTGAGCATGCATGCATGCAGATATTCTCCTCAATGAAACTTCCACTCGAGCACCCTAGTCGACGCACACTTCTCTAAATGTGTCATGCTCATTTTGCCTCTGCAGTTTGGGTCCTAACTCTGCATTCCTGGAAAGAGGTTCAGTCTCTTTTCCCACACAACCCCTCCCAAGCCACTAAGGCACAGCCCAAGACCTCCCTGATTCCAAGCACCATTCCTGTTCACGGTGAAATGCTGACACTCCTTTATTTCTCAATTCACAAAACTTATTTTCTATTGCCTTCACATAATGGTACTTTGTGAACTCATTTTTTTAAGTGTGTAATTTGTTCTTATGCGTGTATAGGGGTTTCTTAACCTCTAAGTTAAAGAGACATGAAGTACTGTATAATTCCTTTTCTCCTCCCTAAAACTCTAGCACTTAAACAAAGTAGGTCCTTAAATATATGCTGCATAAATAAATGAACACTTAGGAGAAGATCTTAATAGAATATTAAAATGATACAGGATGCTTGGGGCTGGTGCACTGGGATGACTCAGAGAGATTGTATGGGGAGGGAGGTGGGAGGGGGGTTCAGGATTGGGAACTCATGTACACTCATGGCAGATTCATGTTGATGTATGGCAAAACCAATACAATATTGTAAAGTAAAATAAAGTAAAATTTAAAAAATAAACAAATAAATAAAAATTAAAAACTGAACTGTAAATATTATCTGTGGTGAAATAGGCCATTGACATGAAATCAAGTCAGGGTATCTATTACCCAGGATACCAATTATTGAGCTTCAGCCTTTGCTTTTACCTGAACAAAGCAGCCATCCTAGAAACATTTAAGAAGATATACTGAATGGGAAACAAGTGGTTTGTTTCCCATTCAGGAGCTTGCACTCTTCCCACAGACCACAAGCTCCTTTGAAAAAGGGAAAATGTTGCCAGTGAATTGAAGACATCCTCTATGTTCTCTCTCTTCTTTTCCCTCAACTTTTCTAATGCTGGCTCCAAGTAAAGATATATAACAGAAGCAAAAAGAAATTACCAACGGGATTTCCAGACAACTCTAGCTGTTACTGCACAAAGGATACATAAATAAATCATTATTTCACCATTGTGATCTGTCTGCAGAGAAAATTCAACAGCTCTACCCTATCTTCATTTAGGCTGCCAATAAACAAAAACTAGATGTGCTATGGCTGAAAAGTTGGAATTTTGAAGACAAATTCTGTGTTATTTCAAACTAAATGAAGCTTCAAACATTTAGTTTGTTGACTGTCTCTTCATACAAACGTCTGTGGTTGAATTTTCTGTGAAATAAGAAACAGCCACTAGATTACTGCTATATTCTGAGACATCTTGCTCAGCAGGCTAACCTTCAGTTAAATTCCAGTTTGACACAATTTAGAAAGATCAGGTACTCAGGTTCTCGTTGCAGTGGCTGAAATCCTTCCACAGTCCCAGTAGCTAGAGAAGACATGGTCCTTCAGCACCCAGCTCCTTCCATGCAGCTGACGTCCACTAAGAAAACAGAATATGGGGCCTTGAGACCCACAGACAAAATAAAATTTAAAAAATAATAATATACTCATGGTTCCAACTGTCCACACATTCTCAGTTAGGTTGCACTTATGTTTTATTAATCAACATGTGGTTTCCATTTTAACAACAATGCACATTTGTTTAAGAGCATGCTCGCTGTTAACTTCACTTCTCACTGTGTTTAAATATGCCATGGCCTGTGACTCCTTTTTCAGGGTCAAGTGTCTGGCATGTGCCTGCTCTGTTATGGTCGGTATAATCTTATAGATTATTCAAGCTGCAAAACCAGAATCTTTGATGTCAAAAAGGCCTCTGTACATGTGACAGCCACATAATGCATACCTGGATATATTAAACAAGAAAAAAAGGCATCAAGTAGAAAAAAGGACAAACAACTCATCAGCATGGAGCAGCCATTCCCTTCTGTTTCTGGACTGACTGACAGCAGTGTTAAGCTTTGCTCCCTTTTCAAAATATAGAACCAAGATGACTACCTTTAACTGTTGTTCATTTGGAGACTTCTTTCCTCACACTAAAGGATTATATTACACTTTGGAATTTCACAGCAGAATTTGATACCACTTGGTATTTATTGAAACATTTATGTTCATAGCATTTATTATTTCAACGTCCATAATTTATGGTTCTCTCACCTCCACACTCTTAGCTCTAGCCCCTTTAAGGGGACATAAAAAGTTAAAAAGAAATTCACTGATTCTACCCCTAAGAGCATCTTTTCATACTCAGCTATTAAGGGTTTTATGTTGTAAAAGAACATTGCAATGTGATTTCCCTAAATAAAAAGGCTTTAGAAATGACACAAACATTCTTGCTCTTTAAAAAAAAAAAAAAAATAGGTACCTTCCTGAAGTTCAAGAATCATTTTGTAAATCTTGGAAACTCTTTTCAAATGGTCTTTTTCTTTCACTGGCTCACTCTTCTTCACCTTTACTACCATTAGGTGTAAAGGCAAATGCAGTCAAGTAAAGGGACATGCTAGTCAAACAGTACTAGCTTCAAAGCGGTGAATACAGATTCCAGCTCCATAACTTACTAGCCATGGTAGTTAACCCATTAAAACCTTTTATGATTTAGATTCCTCAGACATTAAATGGAACAAATTATTCCAACTCATGGGGTCAATCTGAAGATGAAATTAAGAGGATGGAATAGTAACCACACAAATGTGTTACTTAAATAATGGACCAAAGATTCAAAAAGACCAAAGTTTGAGACAATTAGTTTCTTGTGAGTACCAGATGAATGAAGACAAGAGCAACAGAATAAAAAAAAAAAAAAAAAAAAAACACTGAGGGAGGAGAAAATTTGAGGACACTAACCAAAACAACAATCAACATTTATATTCAGAGATATTCTTATTTTGCATGATAGTAAAAAAATATGCCATCCAGTCCTCCCTCACACCAAAGCACAAGAGCTATACTGCAGTCACAAGACCGCCATGCTATGTGGCCACCCCTTGAGCTTCATGGCATTAGATAAAACAGTTCAGACCAGATGTCCAGTCAATGGTCAGCCAAGGACTGCCGGGGTCCAGCCCTGGAGGATCCAGGGTGATTCAAAGGGGGGACAGATGGCGTAGGCGAGGAAAAACTTATTTATTTAGAAATATTAGGAAATAATAGTATAGTAAGAAAATTTAGTGGAGAAAAGAGGCTGAATAACTTGGTTTACATGGAGAACGAATAAAACTTCAAGACAAGAAGTGTGCACCATGTACGTTAAGCCATCGGCGTCCTCTCGGCAGGGAGCCCTGCCTTGGGCTCCCTCTCGTGTGGATCTTAGAAGCCGGGACAAGTAAGTAGACATGGCGAGCCTCCACGCCCCAGATGGGAATTCAGCCAGAAATTAGAGTAAAAAGGAGACACAGGGGAAACCAGTCCAGTGACTGGCCCCGCCTCTACTGTCCTTCAAGGCCTTTTATACTTTTGATTATACATAGAGATCAATGGGTAACACAAAGTTATGCAGTGTTAGCAGCCCAGACTCTTATCAAAACCAGGCTTTTCTCTCTGCATATCCAATTGTATACACAAGTCTTAGGTGATTTACATCATCTTCTGGCCAAAAGGCCAATTAACATTTTATGGCCCTTTTCTGATAAAGGTTTGCTAACTGGAGACTCATTTGTGTTGTTCTTCCCAAAATCTGGTGCCACTCTTAGAAAACACTAAATAAAGTTACATTCTTACATAGCAAGGACACAAGAGGAGTGCAGTGATATATAACAAAGAGGAAAGTAATTAACTCAAAAGTCTAGTGTTGCTAACATCAAAACTACTATATACCTCTTTCTACATCCCGATTATACTGATTAACATCCTCCCAGGTGCCTAAAAGATAAAGAATAAGGAGGCCTGGCAGCAATCACTGAGTCAACAGTGAAATCCTGTCACCAATATGATTTTTAGCTCTTTAGAAAAGGCCCTGNAAAAAAAAAAAAAAAAAAACACTGAGGGAGGAGAAAATTTGAGGACACTAACCAAAACAACAATCAACATTTATATTCAGAGATATTCTTATTTTGCATGATAGTAAAAAAATATGCCATCCAGTCCTCCCTCACACCAAAGCACAAGAGCTATACTGCAGTCACAAGACCGCCATGCTATGTGGCCACCCCTTGAGCTTCATGGCATTAGATAAAACAGTTCAGACCAGATGTCCAGTCAATGGTCAGCCAAGGACTGCCGGGGTCCAGCCCTGGAGGATCCAGGGTGATTCAAAGGGGGGACAGATGGCGTAGGCGAGGAAAAACTTATTTATTTAGAAATATTAGGAAATAATAGTATAGTAAGAAAATTTAGTGGAGAAAAGAGGCTGAATAACTTGGTTTACATGGAGAACGAATAAAACTTCAAGACAAGAAGTGTGCACCATGTACGTTAAGCCATCGGCGTCCTCTCGGCAGGGAGCCCTGCCTTGGGCTCCCTCTCGTGTGGATCTTAGAAGCCGGGACAAGTAAGTAGACATGGCGAGCCTCCACGCCCCAGATGGGAATTCAGCCAGAAATTAGAGTAAAAAGGAGACACAGGGGAAACCAGTCCAGTGACTGGCCCCGCCTCTACTGTCCTTCAAGGCCTTTTATACTTTTGATTATACATAGAGATCAATGGGTAACACAAAGTTATGCAGTGTTAGCAGCCCAGACTCTTATCAAAACCAGGCTTTTCTCTCTGCATATCCAATTGTATACACAAGTCTTAGGTGATTTACATCATCTTCTGGCCAAAAGGCCAATTAACATTTTATGGCCCTTTTCTGATAAAGGTTTGCTAACTGGAGACTCATTTGTGTTGTTCTTCCCAAAATCTGGTGCCACTCTTAGAAAACACTAAATAAAGTTACATTCTTACATAGCAAGGACACAAGAGGAGTGCAGTGATATATAACAAAGAGGAAAGTAATTAACTCAAAAGTCTAGTGTTGCTAACATCAAAACTACTATATACCTCTTTCTACATCCCGATTATACTGATTAACATCCTCCCAGGTGCCTAAAAGATAAAGAATAAGGAGGCCTGGCAGCAATCACTGAGTCAACAGTGAAATCCTGTCACCAATATGATTTTTAGCTCTTTAGAAAAGGCCCTGTATCTTTAAGATGCTTTAAGCTTTGTGCCTTTCATGGTTGGGGGCTGTAAGCAATTCACAAGCTGTAAAAACTCCGGGGGAACCTGTTAGGCAAGTTAGAGAGCTATCAGAGGGGGTTGAGCTGAAACACTCCTTTCAAAAGCAGAAGACTGAAGCCCTGATTGAACTTTTTCCAGAGAGTGTCAGAAGAGTGGAAAAGTACAATACAATAAGGCAGGCAGATTCTTATTTTTGGGGTACATGCTCAGGAAATACCAGGAGGAAAACCTAAGACCTGATTCACCTTGCCCATTGGGCCTCTCTGCATGACCTTGTCATGGGTGGGATTCCTCATGCTGGCTCCCGGCAAAGAACCTCTTTTTTAATTTAATTCCAAATAATAAAAGATACATTACATTTCATTAGCCACCATTGCTCACCCCTCCCAAATGCTCTCAGTCCCCAGATTCCATTCCCTCTCAGTGATATACTCCCTCAACTTAGGCATTTTGAATAAGCATTACATCCCAGCAGAACAAATTCATAAGAATCTGAACCTAAATCCTATTTATGCTTTTCTTCCTCACCAAGTCAATTCATCAAGAAGTCAAATATTATTTAGGAAAGGGCTGCATCTAGGTTCCTCCAATTAAATCTTATTTATATTGCAATCCCAAAGAATGCTCAAACTACTGCACAACTGCACTCATCTGACATGCTAATAGAGTAATGCTCAAAATTCACCAAGCCAGGCTTCAGCAATACGTAAACCATGCACTTCCAGATGTACCAGCTGGTTTTAGAAAAGGCAGAGGAACCAGAGATCAAATTGCCAACATCTGCTGGAACACTGAAAAAGCAAGAGAGTTCCAGAAAAATATCTACTTCTCCTTTGTTGACTATGCCAAAGGCTTTGACTGTGTGGATCACAATAAACTGTGGGAAATTCTGAAAGAGATGGGAATACCAGACCACCTGATCAGCCTCTTAAGAAATCTGTATGCAGGTCAAGAAGCAACAGTTAAAACTGGACATGGAACAACAGACTGGTTCCAAATAGGAAANCTCCTGCCCCCAATCCCTCCCAGCCTCAGAGTCTTTTCCAATAAGTCAACTCTTTGCATGAGGTGGCCAGAGTACCAGTCATTCTACTCCTGTGTATTTACACAAAAGAAAGGAAAGTATGTCTTTGTAAAACCTTGTACACAGATGTCCCTAGCAGCTTTATTGTATAAGCTAAAAATTATAAACAACTTAAATGTCCATCAGCAGGTGAATGGGTACACAAATTGTAACATATCAATACAATAGAGTACTACTATGAAAAGGAGCAGTTTATTGATACATACTAAAGCCATGAAAATAAAACACACTTGCTCCTCAGAAGAAAAGTTATGACCAGCCTAGACAGCATATTAAAAAGCAGAGGCATTACTTTGCTGACAAAGATCCATCTAGTCAAGGCTATGGTTTTTTCCATTAATCATGTATAGATATGAAAGCTAGATCACTAAGAAAGCTGAATACCAAAGAATTGATGCTTTTGAACTGTAGCGTTGGAGAAGACTCTTGAGAGTCCCTTGGACTGCAAGAAGATCAAACCAGTCCATCCTAAAGGAAAACAGTCCTGAATATTAATTGGAAGGACTGATGCTGAAGTTGAAGCTCCAGTACTTTGGACACTGATGTGAAGAACTGACTCCTGAGAAAAGACCCTGAAGCTTGAAAAGATTGAAGGCAGGAGAAGAAGGGAATAACAGAGGGTGAGATGGTTGGTCAGATATGCAGATGACACCACCCTTATGGCAGAAAGTGAAGAGGAACTAAAGAGCCTCTTGATGAAAGNAGGAGGAGAAAGGGACGACCGAAGATGAGATGGCTGGATGGCATCACTGACTCGATGGGTGTGAGTCTGCGTGAACTCTAGGAGTTGATGATGGACAGGGAGGCCTGGCGTGCTGCGATTCATGGTGTCGCAGAGAGTTGGACACGACTGAGCGAATGAACTGAACTGAACTGATTTATATTATTTGCCTCTATGACTTTTAAAAATCAAATCCCCATAAAAGGAATCAGGAATCTTTGAAAAATATGACTGAATCCAGGTCAGGGACAGGCACGAGATGAGCCTTGAACACCTTGTCATTCCAGAAGCAAAGAAGTTATCAAAGGGTATTGATTAGGGGAGGGTCATGTCAAAAGTCTGAGTAACCAACCTACATAAACTCCAACTATATAAAGTTAAGACGGTATCTTGAAATGGATAAAAAGTACTTTAATTCACTGTTCAAAATAATGCTGCCATGAATCTTCCCTCCTTTAAAAAAAAAAAACAAACAAACAAAAAAAGTCATCTTTACAAGATTTTAGGGGAAATTACTATTGAGAAAACCACTATGTAAATGGAAAGGATCAAACTGTTTTTGTTGCCCCTTTTTTATGGCTTCCACCTTAAGGAAATGATAGTCAACAAAGAAAAGTTCTTTATAGAAGTTCTGCAGCTAACAATGAAAACAGGAAATGATAGAATTATCATTTTGAAACTCAAAATGAAGTAACAAATCTAGACAATGATCAACAATTAATAACTCACAGAAAGAAATATCGATATTATGTACTTCCCTAGGAAGTACATAACACCATGTAAGAAGTAATCCTACCAATACAAAATAAAATCACTCAAACTTGGATTTGATCACTTATCTAGAGCCATCCAGTTTGTGGGTCACCTGCTTGGCGGCTCTCTAGTAGGGCTAATCATGACCTCCTCCAAGAGGACTTATGCTACATGCCACATCTCCCAGGACTACTCCTACCAGAAGGGCAAGACACTGCTGACCCATGCTTCCAAAGGAGACTCTCAAACACTCAAAGACAGGTCTGGTTCAGTCTATTCTGGGGGCACTGTTCGTTTCACTGGGTCCTGATGCACACCAGGTTTTGTTTGTGCCCTTGGAGTAACTCTGGTGAGTATGAGGTCTGATTCTAAATGTGGCTGCACCCCTTCTACTGTCTTGCTGTGGCTTTTCCTTTGCCCTTGGACATGGGCTATCTTTTCTTCATGAATTCCAATATCACTTGTCCATGATTGTTCAGCAGCTAGTTGAGATTTTGGTGCTCTCAGTAAAGAAGATGAGCAAACATCCTTCTGCTCCACCATCTTGAAGGTGATGGAATTCCAGCTGAGCTATTTCAAATCCTAAAAGATGATGCTGTGAAAGTGTTGCACTCAATATGCTTGCAAATTTGGAAAACTCAGCAATGACCACGGGACTGGAAAAGGTCAGTTTTCATTCCAATCCCAAAAAAAGGCAATGCCAAAGAATGTTCAGATGACCACACAATTGCACTAATTTGGCATGATAGCAAGGGCATGCTCAAAATCCTTCAAACTAGGCTTCAACAGTATATAAATTGAGAACTTTCAGATGCATAAGCTGGATTTAGAAAAGGCAGAGGAACCAGAGATCAAATTGCCAACATCTGTTGGATCATAGAAAAAGCAAGAGAATTCCAGAAAAACATCTATTTTTGCTTCATTGACTATGCTAATGCCTTTTACTGTGTGGATCACAATATAAACTATAGAAAATTCTTAAAGGGATGGGAATACCAGACCACCTTACCTGCCTCCTAAGAAAACTATATGTAGGTCAAGAAGCAATAGTTAGAACCAGACATGATACAATAGACTTGATCAAAACTGGGAAAGGATACATCAAAGCTGTATATTATCACCCTGCTTATTTAACATACATGCAGAGTACATCATGTGAAATGCCAGGCTGTACAAATCATAAGCTGGAATCAAGATTGCCAGGAGAAATATCAATAACCTCAGATATGCAGATGACACCAAACTAATGGCAGAAAGTGAAGAGGAAGTAAAAAGCCTCTTGATGAAGGTGAAAGAGGAGAGCAAAAAGCCTGGCTTAAAACTCAACATTCAAAAACACTAAGATCATGGCATCCAGTCCCATCATTTTATGGCAAAGAGATGGGGATAAAATGGAAACAGTTACAGACTTTATTTTGGGGGGCTCCAAAATCACTGTAGATGGTGACTCAGCCAAGAAATTAAAAGATCCTTGCTCCTTGGAGGCTCAGACAGTAGAATCTGCCTGCAGTGCAGCAGACTCTGGTTCAAACCCTCGGTTGGGAAGAGCCCCTAGAAAAGGGAATGACAACCCACTCCAGCATTCTTGCCTGGATACTTTCTTGCACAATGGACCCTGGCGGGCTACAGTCCATAGAACTGCAAACAGTCAGACACGACTGAGCAACTAAACAACAATAACTAGATCCATCAATTTACTGGAAACACAAAGGAGACAGGATATGTTAAACAGCCCCAGGACAATTAAAAGAAAAGAAATGTGGAGGAAAGCTTATAGACTAAGACAAAAGAAACATGATTAAGTAATCACAGTGTATAACCTTATGTGAACCTCCATTCAAATAAACGTTTAAAAACTTAATCAAATTGAGAAAATTTGGCATTTGATGAAATTAAAGATTTGGGGGAGGTTAATGTTTAGATGTAGTACTTGTGACTTTTATGTAAAAATCTATATCTTTTGAGATATATAATGAAATATTTGTAGAGAACTGATATAACATCTGAGATTTGATTCAACATAGCTCTGGGGTAGAAGGACAGGGAGGTTGGTGTTTGTGGGCATAGTACTGACAGAACTAAGTGTCCTGATGACTGTGAAAACTGGGAGATGTATACATCAGTTCATTTTTTTATTATTAGTTTTTCTTTCATATATGTTTCTAAATGTCTATAATAAAATTTTTATAAAATGTAATGAGTAATCATCAAATGCAATCCAACAGACTAAATTCTAGATGTGAAAACACATAATTATTTAATAAGAGTCAAGATTAGGGCAGGTCTTAACTCCTAACCTAGTGCTCTTTCCACTAGATCATACTGCATCAGACACTCACTTCCACCTTTAAAATCCTTGTTATGAAGTAGGACACAAGTCCATGTAAACTTAATACTCTAAAGGAGAAGAATAATAACAGTACTTCTGTTTCACAAAATAGCCAGCATAGTGCCAAAGAAAAAAATAACACATTTCCAAGAAAGATTTTACTTGTTCAAAAAGATGTAAATCAATTCACCAAACAAATTTCAGACTGTAAATTCCAACACGTGAAAAAAATTGTATTAGACCACATGAAGAAACACAAACTCCATTCTAAAATAAACCTCATAGGCAGAACCTGGGTGAAGATTTGATTGCAGCCACATTCAGAAACATTAAAGAATTTTCCACTCCCACCATACCATTGTCCAAGAAGCCAAAGGCAACATATTGCCATTCTTTAAGGATAGAAATAAATCCAGTTACTGAAGACAATGCTTAGATGTATAAAATGTGCTGCTGGCAATAAAAGAGTTCGCTAAGCTCAAGGGGTGACACTTGAGAGAAAGCACTTGGTGAGTTACAGGTGTAGATCTAGGCTCTGCTGTCCAGGAGAATGCCTGATACAGCTTCCACACTGAGCTTTCCGCCCAGAGTCTAGAATACGTATCCCATCCCAGACCCTCAAGCGTCTGCTGCAGCTTAGAGGAAACTGAGTTCTAAAATCACAAAACATTTCAGATTTAATAGTTATTGTGTTCTGCTATAAATCTAGTAGACTAGAAGAGTCACAAAAGAAATATAGTTGGCCCAGCAGTCTCTCTCCAAGCCTATGGATTCACACTTCAGGTACAAGTTCTTTTACACTGTAAATTCTTTGATAATAACAACATATCCTCCAAGACAATACTAATAAATGTAATTGTCTTTAAGAAAGCTACGGTTAGAAATTTTGTGTAAATTTCCAGCTACACTAAAAACAAATGCAGATCTTACTAATTTGGATTATGTTAGATTCAGAGTTTAGGATTTTATTGCAGATTAATCAGATCACTCAACTGGCTCAACTTCCTGTTACTTCTCCCACTTTTCCATTTTTTATTTAAAATATTTCTATTGTGTCTACTGGTAAAGTAGAAGGCATGAGACAGGAATTTTTTTTCACATTTTGTACTTTACTATCATACAAAGCTCTTTGTGACACTCTGGGTTTCTGATCTGTTAAAAAACAAAGATTTTTCTGGGCATTTATTAACCAAATTGCAATAACCCACCTTAGCTCTCATCTGCTCCCTTTCTTTTCTGACTCTTCTGTCTTTAACACCAAAATATCTACAATGGCTAACTAAACTATATTATTACATGAACTATAATAAATCAACCATATAGAACACAATATAGAATATTGTGCAACCTTAAGACTGTAGCAAACACCATGCTGCACCAGGAAAAAGAATTAGATAAACTAAGTAAAAAATATAAGTGTAAGATACGAAATAATATATGACTTATTTTTAAACTTATTCCTGGAAAAATACTGAAAGGTGGTTACCAGAATTCTAACTCTGTATGACAATGAGTGAATTATTCCTTGTCTTCTAAATGTAATGCATTGATTCATTAATAGAAAAACTACATATTGATGTTTACTTTGCCAAAAAAAAGAGTACCATCTTATTCCAGGTTCATTACTTGAATCATTAAAATAAAGCATAAGAAGGGGGCAGAGGGGCTCACAAAATGCAAACACAAAAGCAGTTGTGAAGTACTAAGTAACTTGATGACAATATTGTCACAGGAATTGGAACATTATAATAGGATCTACTGGTATTCATAAACAATGTCCTTTTTTGGTAAATTAATTTAATTGGAGGCTAATTACTTTAAAATATCGTTGTGGTTTTCGACATACGTTGATATGAATCAGCCATGGGTGTACATGTGTCCCACAGAATCCCCCCTACCACCTCCCCTCCCCATCCCATCCCTCTGGGTTGTCCCAGCGCACTGGCTTTGAGTGTCCTGTTTCATGCATCAAACTTGGACTGGTGATCTATTTCACGTATGGTAGTACACATGTCTCAATGCTATTCTCTCAAATCATCTGACCCTCACATCCTCCCACAGAGTCCAAAAGTCTGCTCTTTATATCTGTGTCTCTTTTGCTGTTTTGCATATAGGGTCATCATTACCATCTTTCTAAATTCCATATATATGCGTTAATATAATGTATTGGTGTTTCTCTTTCTGACTTACTTCACTGTGTATAATAGGCTCCAGATTCATCCACCTCATGAAAACTGATTCAAAAGCGATCTTTTTAATAGCTGAGTAATATCCCATTGTGTATATGTACCAAAATTTTCTTATTCATTTGTCTGCCAATGGACATCTAGGCTGCTTCCATGTCCTGGCTATTGTAAACAGTGATGCAATGAACATTGGGGTACACATGTCTCTTTCAATTAAAAAAGGGAGAAGAATCAAATCAGCAAAATTAGAAATGAAAATGGAGAAGTCACAACAGACAACACAGAAATACAAAGGATCATGAGACTACTACCAGCAACTATATGCCAATAAAATGGACAACCTGGAAGAAATGGGTGAATTCTTTAAAAAGTGTAACTTTCCAAAACTGAACCAGGAAGTCACAGAAAATCTTAACAGACCCATCACAAGCACAGAAATAGAAACTGTAATTTAAAATCTTCCAGCAAACAAAAGCCCAGGACCAGACAGCTTCACACCTGAATACTACCAAAAATTTAAAGAACTAACACCTATTATATTATTATTATTATACCTATTATTATAACACAAATTCTTCCAGAAAATTGCAGAGGAAGCTAAACTTCCAGACTCATTATATGAGACCAACATCATCCTAATAGCAAAATCAGACAAAGATGCCACAAAAAATGATAACTACAGGCCAATAGCACTAATGAACATAGATGCAAAAATTCTCAACAAAATTCTAGCAAACAGAATCCAACAACATATTAAAAAGCTCATACATCATGACCAAGTGGGCTTTAGCCCAGGGATGCAAGAATTCTTCAATATTACCAAATCAATCAATGTGATATACCACATTAACAAACTGAAAGATAAAAACGATGATTATCTCAGTAGATGCTGAGAAAGCCTTTGACAAAATTCAACACCCATTTATGATTTTTAAAAAATCTCTCCAGATAGCAGGCATAGAAGGAACATACTTCAACATAATAAAAGCCATAAATGATAAACCCAAAGGAAACATTATCCTCAACGACAAAAAATTGAAAGCATTTCCCCTAAAATCAGGAACAAGACAAGACAATATTACTCACCACTGTTATTCAACTTAGTTTTGGAAGTTTTAGCCACAGCAATCAGACAAGAGAAATAAAGGGAATCCAGATATGAAAAGCAAAAGTAAAATTCTCACTATTTGCAGATAACATGATCCTCTACATAGAAAACCCTAAAGACACCAACAATGTCCTTTTGTAGGATGTCAACTCTGCCCCCAGTTTGAGTGATTGATATAAAGAGTAAGGCTGAACTAATCCAGAATATCTGCCTTCCAAATATTTTGACCCTGAAATTAATCTTGAATTTACTATGGGTTAATGCCTTTTAAACTCATGGCTGAAAGATATTTTTATGAAGGATCACATGAGCGTACACAGAGTATACATTCCTCTGATATCATCTTTCTTTGCATTAATCAAGAAAATTCAGAAAACTTCATTACTAGACATTATATGGTCTGCCTTTTCAACTCCATTTGCCCCGACACTTGACCCCTCCATCTGTCCCATTAGAACTGTATTTACTAAATTGTTCTAGAATTAAACGTACTGAAGCCAACAGCCTATAATGAAAAATGGACTGTGTTCCCAGTAAGTATACTGTTCTTTATGTGGCATCATGAATGACAGCCCACAAAATAACTTTATCTCAGAAATCATGCTTATCCTCAACAAGCAGCTCATTTTCCCCTTATGTGCCCTGAATCTTATCATGTTTTCCCCTCTCCCTGGTGAAAAGTATGTGAAGATGTGTGGCCTGTAATTTGTTTCACAAGCCTCACTGCCGGCTCGATAAACTTTCTCCACTTTGTTTCTCCATTACCTCATATTTCTTGTTAATTTTAAACTATTTTCCTGTGCCATATTACTTGAATCTTTTTCAGTTGTCTTTAGAACAAGGTAGGATATAATTAGTTATTTAATTAATTTAAATTTAAGAATTACATAGGAAGTCTCACTTCTAGTGAAAGTAATTGAGTGGTGTCCAACTCTTTCCAATCCCGTGGACTGTAGCCCACCAGGCTCCTCTGTCCATGGGATTTTCCAGGAAAGAATACTGGAGCAGGTTGCCATTCCTTTCTCCAGGGGATGTTTCTGACCCAGGGATAGAAACCAGGTCTCCTGCATTGCAGGCAGATTCTTTACAATCTGAGCCATAGGGAAGCCCGTTTCTAAGGAACCTAATATGCAGTCACCATTCAGCAGACTAGAGCCTCCCACAAACAGAAAATGCCTAGAAAACATCAGTTATTATCATTATCATTACGTAACTCTGCACTGTAACGTCAAAGCACCAGTGTTCATAAGCCAAATAAATGTACAACAAAAGAACACACACAAATACTCACTTAATGAAATAACCTTGACTATCCTCTTTGTTACATTATTTTGAATTCCTAAAATATTGTCTGGATAGGGTAGGCAATCCATAAGTATTGGCTTCATAAATAAGTTACTGAACACTGAATTGCTAGCATCACTATGTTTATACATATTTTTGATTATATACACTGAGAAGTATTGTATGGTGAATAACATGTAGTTTTTAGACACTGTACTATCCAAATGATGATAACAGACACCAATACCAGATATCAGAGATATTCTACTTGCTTATCAAGAGTTCCTTGTGTTATTTTAAGAACTGAATAAATCAGTCTAATAGAGTCTGGTACACAGAAATTCAACAAATTGAAATCTTACTTTTCTTCTTCCTCCTTGACAGTGTTTCACAAATGTGTGTGTGTGTGTGTGCATGTGTGTATGTGTGTGTGTGTGCACGCACAGAAAGCCTAATCCACTGAAAAGATATTACCACCAAAGAACTGTCTGTATTTTCCTCTATAGCTTTTTTCACTTGCCCTGATGATCCTTCTCTTCCTCCCTTAGCTCCTATGTTGGTTATCTGACAAAAAATAAGAGAAAAAAGTAGAGGCAGGGAAAGTGAAGGGAGGAAGATAAGTAGGAAAAAAAGGGAAGAAGAAACACCAGCAGGGAGGGAGGAGACCAGAGAAAACAGAAGAATCTGACTGTCCCACTAGAAAAGAGGAAAGGATACAGTAACTATTGGATATGAATACAACACCCATTCAGAGTATACAATGCTCAAATATTCTCATTTTTTCTTTTCAATCACTGATTGCAAGATTACTGAATCTAAGTAATTAACAGCTTGTACTTAGACGTGCATTGTGCTTTTCAGAAAGATATGCTATTTGGAAAATAAAGCACGCAAACTCCCTTAGATAAAGGAATAGCTTTAAGAAATCACTGGCTCCATCGTTAACAAAATAGAAAACTTGACTACAGCCATCTGGGCTTCCAGATGGCTCAGTGGCAAAGAATCTGCCTGTCAATACAGGAGACACAGGTTCGATCTTTGGGTGAGAAAGATTCCCTGGAGAAGGAAAAGGCAACCCACTCCAGTATTCTTGCCTGGGAAATCCTATGGACAGAGGCGACTGGCAGGCTGCAGCCCAAGGGGTCACAAAAGTGTCAGACACAACTTAGTGACTAAAACAAACAGCCATCTAGTGTACAGCAAGCTAAATAATAAGACTACCAGTCACTCCCAGATGACTCAAACCCATTCATTCTTTTGTGTTTGGTGCGCTTCATGATAAACTCTTCACTTAGGTGGGTTTTTTTTTTTTCCCATAGTTGACAGTTTTTCAATCTGCAGTGAACTCTCTTTTTTCTCTTTATCCCAATCCCCTGCTTCACTTTATGTGAGAATAAAAAAGCAAGTACTGACCTTAGACTTTCATCCAAGGTGATCTTTCCTTGACCTTACCCATTCATTTCATACTGCCTCTTATCAAATACCACCTGGGCCAGATTCCCAGGTCTCTATCCCTGAGACAGGCAGCATGCAGAGAAATGCTTGCGATAGCATTTGCAGGCACTGTGCTGGGATGAGGTATTGGATGACAGGCTTTCATCTGGATATAATTTATTTATTATATTAGTTATATTAAAGAAAGTGCACCAGTGTGAAAATTGAAGGGAAAACATATTTTGGCTAAGGAATAACCTGGAAATTATTAAAGTCAAAAGCTTATGGGTCAAAGGGTAGAAGCTTCATGTTATTATAATAATATGTTAATGTGTAAGTCATGTAACCTCTATGGGTCTTTGAAACACCTGCAATGGAAATGGTTTTCACACTATGATAATGATAACAAATAGACTAAGGCTCACTGCTTTACTTTTGAATCTACTCATGTGACTGAATTTTATTAGCCTATAAAACATATCCTAACACAAATATAATAAAGATTCAGAAAAATACCACCCTAACTCAATTTTCTTTGCAATTTTTTTTTTTTTTTTTTTTTTGCTGCTACTCCTAGCTCAAGCTCCACCCTCTCCAACTCTAGCCCTCTCTTTCTTCATCTTTACTTAGGTTTATTCAATACAGCTGTTGCTGGAGGACTAAAGAATGAGATTGCCACTGGAATAAACTAGAAATCATGTTAGCTGCCTTATAACATATTTCCTGTTATTAAATAAAGATGATACCATGGACTAAATTCTGCCCTTTACCAAGCAGTATTGCAAAAGAAGTGTATATCACCCTTCAATAAACAATAAATGATTTATGTCCCCTTTTTCACTTTGCTATTTTTAGCACTGGTGTCTATGTGTATGCACACACACATACACACACTTATATATGCTTTTCAAAATTGGAATCTTTTCCATGAATCCCAAAAGTCATGTATCACCAAAAAGCCCTCTGAAGACATGCTAAAGAGCCATTTTCATGTGTGATTGGTGAAATTACCTTGACTGACAATTGGAGACGAAAGATGGCATCACATGACAATAATTTACATTTATTACTTTAAATAAAGATGTCAAACCTCTGGAATTCTTTCATGTGTATGCAAAATAAAGTATGTTGAGGGTGAAAAAAATGAAATGATTCTGTCGGTTTCAAACTAAAAATTGTAAGAAAACCAAAGAAATAACATGGAATCTAATAACATTCAAATAACATTAATATTAGAAATAACTTTAATATTAAATGTGTCCTTGTCCCCATTAAGTCAGTTGATTATTACAGATTTACAAAGCCATATATGGACTGAATTCACATCTCTCAAAATCCCTATATGGAAGTCCTAAACTTCAGTGTGACTATGTGTGGAGATGAGGCCATTAAGGCTGTAACTAAGGCTGACTGCCATCATGAAGCCCTAATCTTCATAGTGACTGTATGTGGAGATGAGGCCATTAAGATTGTAACTAAGGCTGACTGCCGTCATGAAGCCCTAACCTTCGGTGTGACTGTATGTGGAGAAGAGGCCTTTACAACTGTAACTAAGGGTGAATGCCGTCATGAATGTGGACCTAAATTGATAGGACAGGTACTCTTATCAGAAAAAGGAGGGAGATCTGAGATACTTCTGTCTTCCCACAGGTACAGGGAGGAAATCTCTTATGAAAACACAGTGACTTCCAACAAGCCAGGGAGAGAGGCATCAGTAGAAACCGATCCTGATGGCCCCTCGATCCTGATGGCCCCTTTATCTTGGACTTCTAACCCTCAAAACGATGACAAATTTCTGCTCTTTAAGAAGTCTTTTTTCTTCACAAAACATAAATCATAACCATAGAGACAGAAAAGATCTTAAGACCACTGAGACCTAGTAGTTAAAAATACTATTCCTTGAGGGCATCTTGAAGGACTTCCATTAAAAAGTTACTCTAGAAAAGAATCTTAAGTATTTACCACTGAGAAAAGTAAAATCCACAGAGGTGTATATTTAGACATTGTTTTAGTCTCTTTTTGTTATGACATCAGTTTACATTAAGGGAAATGATAAGAAATCACTGTGGGAAAATTGTTTAACATATCTATTGTATACTTTTAAGAATTGATCTTCTACACACCATTATGTTATCTTAAGGAGTAATGCTATCTCGAGTCTCAGTAACAAAAAAATTTCTTTCACCTGAACGACTTCTATTCTCATTTTATAGTAGTTGTAACTCCAATAATGATCATGTGTCCTTTTGGACTTAAGAGTCAAATTTGAAGTCTATTAGAATCAAATTTGAATTCTGTTAAAATCAAATTTGAAATCTATTTCCAGCAATCATATAGATCCTCAAAGTATGTTTTCTCTGAACCAGTTTTCCTTATGTTTTATTCCTCCTCCCTCTTATTTTCCTTTTATTTGTTGTTCTTTAGTCTCTGTCGTGTTTGACTCTGTGACCCCATGGACTATAGCCCACAAAGCTTCTCTGTCCATGGGATTTCCCAGGCAAGAATACTGGAGTGGGTTGCCATTCCCTTCACCAGGGGACCTTACCCACCCAGGGATCAATCCCATGACTCTAGTACTGGCAGGTGAATTATTTACCACTGAGCCACCAGGGAAACCCTTTCTTTTATATAGATTTTCTCAAATAAAGGTCCGTCTAGTCAAAGCTTTGGTTTTTCCACTAACCATGTATGGATGTGAGGGTGTACTATAAAGAAAGCTGAGATCCAAAGAATTGATGCTTTTGAACTGTGGTTTGGGAGAAGACTCTTGAAGAGTCCCTTGGACAGCAAGGAGATCCAGCCAGTCCATGCTAAGGGAAATCAGTCCTGAATCTTCAATGGAAGGACTGATGCTGAAGCTGAAGCTCCAATACTTTGGCCACCTGATGCGAAGAACAGACTAATTTGAAAAGACCCTGATGCTGAGAATGATCGAAGATGGGAGGAGAAGGGGACAACAGAGGATGAGATTGTTGGATGGCATCACCGACTCAATGGACATAAGTTTGAGTGGGCTCTGGGAGTTGGTGATGGACAGGGAAGCCTGGCATACTGCAGTCCATGGGGTCGCAAAGAGTCAGACATGACTGAGCAATGCAACTGAACTGAACCTCAAATATCTATTTTACTTTATGCATTTTTCATGCCACCTCAAATTCTTTGTGGACTGATGAGGAAAATAAGTGTAAATAAGTATACATCATCTCATCCAACCCTCTTACTTTAAGGTGGGAAACTGAGTTCCAGAATACTTTAGTGATTTGCTCCAGATCATACAGTCACTGTGTGACACAGAAAAGATTACAAATTCAGTTTCCTCTAGCTCAGTCTAGCACTCCTTCTCGTCTATCATAAAATGACCTCCCTATCCAGTGAAGCAGGAAGGAAGTAATTCAATAGGAAAAGTGTCCCCTTGGTACATGTAGCTCAGTGTTCCTCAACAGGGGTAAGAAAAGCCTTAACTGTGAGATTCAAACTGTCCCTAGCATTCCTGGTCCCTGCCCATTAAATGCCATTAGAGAACTCCCCCTTCCCCAGTCATTGCACTAAAAAAAAAAAAAAAAAAAAAAACACTTCCCCTTACATTTCCCACAGCCCAGTGTTACCACCTTTTTTATTTGTTGTTGTTTTGGAAGAGAAACACAAGAAGTAGAAAATATTTTCCTGATCTAATGGAAAATCGAGTCTAACGTAAGGATCAGAGTTTAAAACATATGCATTTAACAGCTGACATTAAATTTCTCTTTGGAAGATGTGATAAAGTGTTTGCAAAAATTACTGTAATAATTTCCCTCAGTGTCACAGGCATTTGGGTTATCCCTTCCACAATGGCTTTGGCCTTGACTATGTGAGTAATTTTCACTAATGAGATATTAGCAACTGTGACACAGCAGAGGACTGAAAAGTCGCTTATGCACTGTGACTCTTTGGAACTCTGAGACCATCACGTGAAGAAGCTCGGGTTAGCTACTTATAGGATCAGAGGCTGAACAGAGCATATTCAACTAGTTCCAGCTGTGTGCCACTTACTCCACAAAACCAACTAGTCTACCCACTCTTGATATATGAGTGAGACCATCCCAGATGATTCAGCCACCACCCATTCTCCATCTGACACAGATAAATGAGAGAGGTCAAAAGAGGTCAGCCAAGCCAGCCCACTTAGAACAACCTAGCTGATCCACAGAACAACGAGCTGAATAAAACAGTTTTTGTTTCATGCCACTTCTTTAAAGACAATTTGTTATGTGACAAAAACTAACCATTAAAGGAAGAAATCAACCTTACTTAGGAAAATAAGCTGAAAACCTAAATTAAATAAATGAAACTACTTGTAGTAGGAGCAGGAGCTCAAAGTCCAAGGCTATCATGCGATCGTAAACCTTTCTCTGTTTCTATAAAAATTGTAAAAATCTTAAGAAGAAACAGAAGGGAAACAGAGGTTTAAGCCAACCTTCTCTGATTTTTAAGGCACAGTGAATCTCTAGTTGAAACCTTGCAGAGATACAGATGCATGTATGCATATAGGGACAGAGATATGGTTATGAGTAAGGACATGGAACATGCACGTGGGCCTGGACCTATACACAGACAAAAATACAGAAAGATACTTACACATAGATAAACACAAAGATAGAGATCTCTGAATGTAGGCATACTTCTGAGACATTTCGGGTTTGGTTCAGATGACCACAATAAAGCAAATACTGCAACAAAGTGAGTTACACTTTTTTTCTGGTTTCCCAGTGCATAAAAAGTTATCTTTACACTATACTGTAGCCTATTAAGTATACAGTGAGTGAAAGTCACTAAATTGTGTCTGACTCTTTGCAACCCCATGGACTGCAGCCTGCCAGGCTCCTGTGTCCATGGAATTCTCCAGGCCAGAATACTGGATTATTATCTTTTTATAAACAACATAACTTAAGAAATAATGCTATTAGAAAAATGGAGTCAACAGACTTGCTCAATATAGGGTTCCCACAAACCTTCAATTTGTAAAAAAAAAATAATAATAAAATGCAATTATTTACAAAGTACAATAAAATGAGGTATGCCTATAATTTGCTATAGTTATCAATAAGAAATATTATTAAAAACCTCACATAGATTGCTTGTAAACAAGGCAGCTCTTAGAAAATTGATTAGTCAAAATGAGTTTTTTAAATTCTCTTTCAAAGACTAATTTACTGAGATTAATTTTTATGCCAACTTGAGTAAGGCTTGTGTCCAACGCTGTTCTGCTACTTTAAGAACTTACCTTCAAACTAATACATGAGCCACATTTGTGGGACTAGTTCCTGGTGTGACTATTAACACATGTATACCTATTTGGATATGGCCATGATGTAGTTTTCACTTCTGTCCCTCTCCAAGACTTCTCTGACAAATTGCTCAGTCAGCATTCTAACCTTTCTCCTGTCTCTCTGACTTTGACTAGCATCCTACCCTCACCCCACTATGAGAGCCCCTGTTCCATTATACTTCTGAACTACTCTCCTGGGCAACTCTACCTCTAGAAACAAGACAGATCCTGTTCATCTATTTCTGGGGTATCTTTAAAGCACTAGAATAAATACTGGTCCTTACCACAACCTTCAACATCCAGTGTGTAATTAGTATGTATCAATGAACCATGAATATATATCACTTCTTATTTAAAGAAGGTAATAACCACCATCATCAATAACCTTTAAGTATCTAATTAGAACAGGAAATATGTGAACATGCCACACTATTGTTCAAGCAAGATGTCAAGTTTGTTTTTATCTATGCTATCTTCATAAATGCTGACTGTAACTATACACACAGGCTGTGGCAGACTGCGTTTTCCAGAAACAGCTGCAACAATATTCCTAACAGTTTTTCTAGAATCTTGCCACATATCACCACAATGTGAGGTCCAATTCTTCTACCCTTGAATCTGGAAGAGTTTACAACTGGCTTGCAGTAAATAAAATGTTGTGGTAGTGATGCTGCCTAACTTCTAAGGTGAGGTCAATAAAGGCATTGTAACGTCCATCCTGTTTGCTAGAACAGTCTTGCTGGAGCACTGAGCCAATGTATAAGCAATCCAATTGCTCTGAGGCTACCATGCTTTAAGGAAGCCAAAACTAGCTTATATAAAGAAACTGTACAGCAAACATTCCCAGTACAGATTCAAAGAAACTCACTGTCCAGGGAATGATGACACCATTGACCCTGATAAAGCATGTTTTCAACTAGAATCTGCACTGACAGAAATGAGATCTAATCCAGAAGAGAGG
The DNA here is from genome assembly GCA_006410615.1 of Neotragus moschatus. Taxonomy (NCBI): domain Eukaryota; kingdom Metazoa; phylum Chordata; class Mammalia; order Artiodactyla; family Bovidae; genus Neotragus; species Neotragus moschatus. Next base: position 607,502 of record SJYA01002408.1, read on the forward strand.
GAAATATCAAAGTTAGGTAGATCCAAACACCATAGTGTCTGTCCTAACCTGAAGGGCAAATATGGCACTGAGACAAAAGAGTGACCACACAGACCAGGTGTCTATGGTGCCCAACAGCCTACACTATTCATATAAAATTCTTGGTTTGGGGCAGCAGGAATAATTCTAGGTTCTACCCATCAGAGATGATAGCTCTTATATTAAAGGTTTTGTATTCTGGTCCAGATGGCTTTAGACATTTAGTAGTGCTGGGCTGTGAAGCTGAAGGTCTTAAGATGTTGTAGATGAGGAGGAATAATAAAGGTATGATTGGAGTAAAAGGAAAAGCAGAGTAGGGTGGCAGAGGTCAAGAGTGGCTGAGCCTCTCTGGATTTAGCGAAGTCCAAAGGGGTTGTACACAGTTCAACCAAAGAACGTTATAGGCAAGAAGAGCATGTAAAATATGAAGAGAGATATAAGAACAATGTGGCAAGAGCCCAAGTGGAAAAGCAAAGACACACTTAGAACTAATAAGAAATGAGTTTAATCAAGTATTACAGGAAAGAGGAATGAGCGTTATAGGAATGTGTAACCAAGAATGATAGAAATGAGAATTATAGAAAAACTTTGAATGTCAACTCTGGAGTTTAGATTTTATCCAAAAATCGGGAAGTTACAAGAGTCTCCTAGATGCCAAGGAGTGGAAAATCTGAGCAGGAAATATTCTAGGTCACTTTCCTCCAACTCCAGCTTCAATGACTATAATTTCAAGTATTTTAAAATTGCTCCTCTAAGTATTCTTTCACTTGAAAGGTATCTTTGAGAATTTTGCTATAATAGACAAAGCCTTCCATTGTATGATGAGAAAAGTAATGTTTGAGGATTACTACTCAGTGTTGTTTTCAGGATATAAATAAGAAAGTAAACATAAATAATAAATTGAAATGGAATATATTAAAAACAGTGGGAAAGGAAAAGAGAGAAAATACTTTTAAAAATAAAGAAAAGCTTGATTAAAGAATATTAAGCTGATGAGGTTTTTTGGTCTATATTTGGTTATTTAATCCAGTCTCTGGTTCTGCTTTATTCTCCTTCTGTGCCTTGCATTTAAACTTTTTATTCATCAGGTCTCAGCACCCACCCACGATCACAGTGCTGCTTTTGACTGACACCAAAATTCTGTATTCTCCTCACATGGCTTTACATTACACATTTAGGTCTTGCCTGTCCAGAGTAATAACTTCTTCTAAAAATATTTTATTTTTGGTGCTTAGCCTTCTCAAAGTTCCTACAGACATTACCTCATCCATTTCTTCTGAAAGTAGGTGCCCTGATGACAGAGTAGCCCCAAAAGCTATTTGTGCAGATTTGGGGATATAAGTATGCCGGGGACCTCAAAGGTGTCAATCTCGTCTACTGTGGATGAAAGATGAATGTTCTCAGCTATCAATAAATACCAAAAGCTCTCTCATTCAAAGAAAGGAAAAAGTTCCACCACAAGCATAAAAAAAATGTCACCAAAGAAAGGAAACATAAGAAATGACATGTTACTACATTTCTTTAAATTCCAAATTTTTACTTTTTCTAAAACTTACAGGATTTTATCTCTGGGGTCACTGTTATATTCTTAGGTATGCTTAGAAAATAAATATAAAGTTAATCTGCTCTTACTCAGAAATCTGCAAGATTCTTTTATTCACACACCCATATACACCATTTCCGCATACCACACACCAACATGTTTAATCTACGCCTGTGTAATGAGTAAAGCAGACTTTATAGAGAGCAGACTCTGCTTCTACAACAGGAACTACCTAGTCCAGCACATGTGAGAAAGTGAGAATAGCAGAGATGAAAAGGAATCTTTAACTGCCTCTCCTTTCTCCATACTCCTCACTCCACTGTTAGCATTGTCTGAAAGTTTTAACCACTATGACTTTAGTATCCTAGAAATGTCTAAATTCATAACATGGGAAAACATTAACAGTTTTTTATTAACTTAGTAGAAGATTCCAGCCTAAACAGATTTTTTTAATCCCTGCTGAACATATGTTTAAAAGATTATGGGGAAAAAAATTTTTAACTTGAGCATTTAGTTTCAATAAAGAATGACTCACTTGTATATTTTCATAAGGCATAAAGATTATTTCATTTCAATTACACTTGGCCTTTAAACTTTTGTTATGTACCTGCCCTTAAGCAGGTATATGTAAGCAATTAATGCAGCAACCCAAAGTAAAAAAGGAGATACTAACAATAAAATGAGGCGGAAAATTAAAATATTACATGGGAAAACGAAAGCAGTCCACTGAATGCTATCTTGTCTTGAGACCAAAGTGAAGACTAAAAGACCTTCCAAGGGCATTTGCTAGGAGATGAACATCCAAAAGTCTGTGCCTCTTGTGAGGAATAGAGTCCTGCTGCCACTTAGATTCAGGCTATGGTGACAGGCCATGCGTGGCTCCTGGCCCTTTTTCCAAACATAAGCTTTTGCTTTCCTTGGTAACAACAGTTTTTTATCTCTGACAAAGCAAAACCCATATATAGATTACTGTGGTTTATGTAACAATTATCTCTTAGTGCATAGAAAAAAGAAAAAAAAAAAAAA